>PVKC010001596.1:0-49171 GCA_004027635.1 Crocidura indochinensis | reverse complement strand
CTTCTTCTTCTTCTTCTTCTTCTTCTTCTTCTTCTTCTTCTTCTTCTTCTTATCTCTTTCATTGTATTTTATTTTTGGCTTTTGGGTCACATCCAGTGACATTCAGGGGTTACTCCTGGCTATGTGCTCAATAATCGCTCCTGGCAATTGCGCTGCAGCTCTGACCCCTCTTTCATTTTAGCCACTGTAGTTTACAGCACTGTTATTGAAGTGCTATATTTATCACATATGGCACTTTACTTCCTTTTGAGCATGCAATTCTTTCTTGTCCAAAGTGATCATTTCATCACTTCTTTTGTGATATAAAAACTTCTTAAAATGATATCGTTCCATATGCTTATCTTTGTTTTGGCTTGCTTGGTTAAGTGTCATTGGATAACTCAAGCTTCAATGGCATGAAGTATTCTACAATATTTTCTTCTATGTCATTCATGGACTTATATTAAATTTTAATCCACTTTGATTTGACATTTGTGTATAATTTTAGAAGTGCATGGATACCTTTTCTTAGATTGTGACAGACCAGTTTTCTCCTTGGCTCTTTTTGCTCTTCTATTGAAGTCTATCTGTCCATATACCTGGGATCTATGCCTAAACTCTTAATTATAATCCATTGGATTGAAAGAATATTCTTACTCCAATAACAAAGTGTTTTGAGTACTACACTTTTTTTAGATAGTTTAATATCTGGAGAAAAAAGGCCTCCCATTTTCCTTTCCACTATGATTACTTTGAAATCTCAGTAGATTGTATTAGTCTATATAAAAATTAACAACATTTTATCTATGTTTTTAAAAAGTGTCATAAATATATTTGTAGGGACTGCATTGAGTGCCTTTTAAATCAACATTTCTTTTTTTGGGGGGGTTGGGGAGTCACACCCGGCAGTGCTCAGGGGTTACTCCTGGCTCCATGCTCATAAATCGCTCCTGGCAGGCCCGGGGGACCATATGGGGCACCGGGCTTCGAACCGATGACCTTTTGCATGAAAGGCAAACGCCTTACCTTCATGCTATCTCCCAGGCCCCAAATCAACATTTCTTAACTGAGAGTCCTCAGTATATTCAAACAGAGCATCACAGGTGATAATAAATAAGTAGAGGAGACAAGGCATGAGACTAGGGGGCTGCAGAAAGAATTGAGAATTAAAGGAAACCAATATGTGACCATAAAATGCTAACAGTAAGAAAAAGTTAAAATTTTTAATTAATTAAAGCATAATTAATTAACTGTTTTAAATTACCCCTGGGCTATTTTGAGAATTCCTTAATCAAATCACCAGTGGTAGCACAATGACTTTAGTAGAAAGATAAAATCTAGCAGAAGCTAATGTAGTATTAGACTTAGCAAATGTCAGCATAAATTCAGGAAATGAAATGTTAGTTGGGACAAGCTGCTAATATATTTGTCCCTAGGAATCATTGGTCTCAATCACATCATATAGTGTCCACCTGAAAGACACTGCATGGCTGGTACCAAGTGTATTGAGTAGATAGATTACATGGAACACAACATTACCTTTAGGGAAATTGATACTGCCTAGGGATAAAATCATGCATGCATGAATTTCACTATTCAGGGCTTTCTGAATTATGTACCCTCCTAGTTCCTACCAAAATTAATCCAACGGGAAAATAAAATAAAAACTAAGAATAAATCAGCCATTTCTTAATTTTATTATAGCTGTGACAACCACTAAAATGCAAAATTCTATGAGAAATAACTTTGATTCATAATACTAAGCATAGTGGGTGAATGACTCAATAAATGGCAATATTTTAGATGGATTGTAAGGGTCTGGTGACCTCACAGGGGAGAAAAAGCAGAGCACTTGCTTCTGGAACAACTAAAAGCACACTTGGGGGTAAAGATGACTGTTTTTCAATCCACTATCTTTATGTTCAATATGTCCTAATTGATGTAAATGGTCTTTATAAGTATGTGAGGGGAACAAATTTGTGAAGAAATGCAAATTAAAAGCTTTGGTTCACCCACAAGCAATGTTTTTTATCATGCAAGGAGTAATCTTAAGTCAGCTAAAGTTGAGAGGAAACGCTTCTTTTAGAAGCACATAGTAAACATTGCAGCAATCTCAAAAATGGAAGAGAAAAATGAGTCAACACTTTAGAATTATCTTTGATAGTCAACAGCAAGCACCTCAACAGAAACTACCTTACTGTTTCACACATGGGACTCTATAATTAATATATTATAATATTGATAAATAAATGAATGCATTAAAATTTAATGATGGCATGTCGATTAATATAATTAATTAATAGATTGATGATATTTTATATTACTAATACATGTAGATATTATATAATAATGTATGCATATATTATTTCATTATTAATTCTCACAATAACTTCAAAGGTATCTATTATCTCTCTTTTTAATAAATACTCCTACAACATAAAAAGAAGTAGAGGCAAGAGTTGTAAACAGAGTTAAACAGAGAACAAAGCACACCACCATCTGAGCCCTTGAAAATAGCCTTTCCAGAGCTTTATCCATGAGATCTTTGATTAATTTGGCAACTTAACAATATAATCTACATTAGCATTAATGTATTTTATTATATCTTAGAGGAATTTATTTGGGTTTCTATTACTTATAAAAGACACAACACCGATGTAAATAAACACATAAATTAAATTTCTAAAAGCCTTTATATAATATGAGGTGCTTTAGAAAGACACCATATTATGAACAAAGATGGTCACTTTTTCTTAACTCTTTTTTTGTTTGTTTGTTTTTTGTTTTGTTTTTTGGAGGCCACACCTGGTGACACTCAAGATTATTCCTGACTATGCACTCAGAAATCACACCTGGCTAGGGGTGCCATATGGGACACCAGGAGTTAAATATAGGGCCATCCTGGGTCAGCTGCATGCAAGGCAAATACCCTACTGCTGTGCTTCGCTTAGGCTCCTTCTTAATTCTTAATTTTAGTTTATACTTCTGTGTCACCTGGTTCCTAAAAAACATCCTGTTTATAAAGAAATAATATGGTAATACTACTCAGAGACAATAGAGACAAAGCTCAGGAGGTCCAGCTCAAGGTAGAAAGCTCACCACAAAAAGCAGCCAGTGTAGCTGGAATAGAGAAGGTTCTAATAGGAATATAATAGTTGGAACTGATCACTATGTTCAAGAACTCAGCACTGAAATTGGTGAAACAAGCAAGGCATTCCCATGTTATTAACAATCGTGCAAGCCACAGTGTCATAAAGGATGAGAGAGAGAGGAGAGAGAGAGAGAGAGAGAGAGAGAGAGAAGAGATAGAGAGAGAGAGTAATTACCTAAAGCAAGGCAGAAATCAGGGATGGGGTAAGAAGGAATCTAAACTAGAGACATTAGTGGCAGGAAGGATGAGGGTGTATTGGTGAAGGATGGTGTACATTGTATGATTGAAACCCAACAATAAACAGTTTTGTAACTGTAGTGGTTAAATAACGTTTTTTAAAATAAGAAACTGATAGTCACTTTGTACTTCTTCACATTAATTTTTGAATACAGATTTTAGGCAGGAAGTACAGTGACAGTATTATCAAGTTCTTTTAAAGATCAGTGGGTAGCAAGCTTGTCTTGCATGCAGACTGACCTGGATTCACTGCCCACCACCCCATATGGTACTCTGGCATTTCCAGGAGTGATCCCTGATTTGCAAAGTCAGGAATAATCCCTGAGTATTGCCAGTGTGATCCCAAACAAACATATAAACAAAACACCAAAACAAAACAAAACAAAACGAATACGTTTTTAGGCATAGAAGACATATACTAGACGAAAGAAAAAGATACTCAGTATTTGCTTTGTTGAATGGTGGTATTATGGCAATTAGAGATGTGTGAAAGAAATATGTCTTCTTAGATTAGAACATGATGGCTTGTATAGATAAGAAATAGACTAATCTGTGTGCATTAGAGAGCTCATACTGAGGATGTATAGGAAATACATTATAAGATGTAGCTTTATCTTTAACAATCCATCTCATCTGGAGCCGGTGATTTCTGCCATTTGCAAGTGCTGCAATTGATTCAACTAGTGTAAGTAAAAGAGCTTCAGCTCCAGTAGTTGCCAGAAGTGGGTTTAGCCTTGCATTTTTTACTGGTATCTAGTCAAATAAAAATTGCTGGGCATAGGCCTGCCTGCAAACATCATGTATTAAAAGAATCCTTCTGTTGGCAGATAAAACATTTGTATTGCATGCAGTTAACCCAAATTTGATCCTAAGCATTTCATATGAACACCACAGGAAGTAATTTCTGAGCCCAGAATGAATAGCCCTAAGAATTTTCAGGTATGCCCCCAAACAGAAAGTAAACTAAAAAAATTATAAATGTATACTCAAGGACCAGAAAGTTAGTAGAGTGGGCAAGGCACTTGCTTTTATGTTTCCCCAAGCATTACCAGAAAATATAGCAGAGCCAGGAGAAGCTCTAACAACTATCTAGTTTGTATCCACCCCCAAAAAACAAATAAACAAATATATCCTTCACTACTTGTTCTAAAAAATTTACACATTACTGTAGTTTCTCACTGGAGTGGTCCTAAAACTGAGGTTCCTAGATACTTAGCGAATGTTGAATCTAAATTATTAGGGTTAGAATTCCAGAGAAAATACTCCATTTTGGGCTTTATGTTCCTGCATAAGTTTCTCCAAATCTGCTTAAATTAGACACCAGTACCTATGCATCTCTAAGCAGTTAGCAGCAGACTCTTTAGTTACCTTCACTGATGGGATACTATTCCTCAGCCTACAACTTGACCATCTTACCTGATTTATTCTCCTCATTATTATGGCTGTTTAGCTCCAAATACTCTTGTCAGTCCTTGACTTCTGATGCTCAGGAGATAAGATCTTATAGAAATAATTAATGAGAATCCCATCAAGAATCATGCAATAATATTGAGTTTTGGCCTGAGTCAGGAATGGGGAGACATATCACATATTCCTAAACTATGAATTAAAGTAACAAGACATGAGCTTGATCTCAACATGACATGACAATCTATTTGATCATTTCCCTTTTTTCTCTTATTTTGAAGCCTAACTCTTTATCACTAGCTCAAGAAATATAGTTCCAAGAATAACAAAATACAGACATGCTTTGTCTTAAATTAATTAGGGCTTGAAATTGTTTACCTACAATCTGAATTTGAGGAAAGTGGAATTGGATTTGTGGAATTGATAGAGAACATCTCACTTCAGTTTCTGTGGATAGCAAGTAAGAATATCATGTCAAGTACCAGATATCTTCTGTATTAAAGTCCTTTATGGATAGTGCTATCGGTATATCTCTGTTCATTGACTTTTCAATGGGATCATCTGCAACTGGAGTAATGGAATTCAAAAATAACAACCTCATGTCTAAGAAAGAAATAACCACTCACTATTAATAAGCTTATATATGTAGTCAGATACATATATAAGATTTTATATATAATATTTATCTTTAGCCTCTAGATGTTTCTGCTATTTAAATTGGTTATATATAATGAAATATATAATATATATAATGAAAGTTTGTGGGAGAAGCCTAACAAATTATGTATATAAATGAGGGTTCAATCAAAAGCTTTAATTGCCTAGTCCATCCTTCTCATTTTCTCTGTAATATTATAATAGCAATTTTTCTGTAAATAGCTAGAGTGTAAATAATTTGATTCATTAAAAATTCTTAATGGGTTAATTTTAAGTGACTAATTACCTCTATCAAATAAGTCATGAACCAGGCGGCACCTCACCTGAAAGGTATAAAGGAATTTCAAAAGATATATACAAAATGAAAGGGTCTTTGTTTATTTGCTTTGAATCCAGTCCTCTTGTCTTTAAGGCAAGTGCTACTTAAGTACATCTCCAGCCCCACAAATGAAGATTTTTTATAAGAAACTTAAGGCAACATAAAACAACAACAACAACAATAAATATTTCAGAATAGGAGAATAGACAAAGGTCTAGAGAAATGGAAAGATTATCTCCCTGGTGCTACAGGAACATTTTATACTGATCAGATAGGATCACATGCCTGAGGGATGTTGAAATTACTTTGGATGTTAATTAAGTCTTGCTAGATTTGGCATAAATGCCTTTGGGATTTTTTTTTCTGTACTGAGAATAAAACCCAGGTCCTTATCTTAGCAGATGTATGATGAATGATAGCCAATTTTATTTAAAAAAATTAAAGCATATTTGGTAGCCATTTTCCTCTTTTGGATACGATTCTACAACGCTGCATAAGAAGATTATTTCTAGTGTCTCTTTTTAAAACTTCAATGATTTATTGATTGGTTTGGTGGCCACACCTAGCAGTGCTCCTGGGTCCCTCCCAGGTAGGCTGCATGCAAGGCAAATGCTGTACGTTATCTCTCTGGCCCCTGTTTCTAGTGTGGTAAGAGTATTTAGAACTTGTTTTAATAATATATTTAATGATACCAAGACTTGAAGTAACTATTAAGAAAGAAGTTTCTGTGATTACAGAATCCTAGATTTAGGACAGGGGTCCTCAAACTTTTTAAACAGGGGCCCAGTTCACTGTCCCTCAGACCATTGGAGGGCCAGACTATAGTAAAAACA
Organism: Crocidura indochinensis; assembly: GCA_004027635.1. Lineage (NCBI taxonomy): Eukaryota > Metazoa > Chordata > Mammalia > Eulipotyphla > Soricidae > Crocidura > Crocidura indochinensis. Next base: position 42,588 of record PVKC010001596.1, on the reverse strand, counting down.
AAAATTACAAACAAATTCCTATGCACACTGCATATATCTTATTTTGATGTGAAGAAACAAAACGGGAACAAATACAATATGTGGCCCACGGGCCATAGTTTGAGGACCACTGATTTAGGAGGTGTACCTCTTCAACAGAACCACATAAGATAGTACTAGGGTATATGTCTGCTGATAAACTGAAAAAAAAATGAGAACAAGAGTTTGAATTGTGATTTCCTGGAAAAGTTATAGTTATTAAGTATAAATAATGTTTTGGAATCTTAAGCTAGGGATTTATTTTTAAAGAGCATGATGATTAATAAGAAAGTGAAGATAAAAGAAAAAGAAGAAAAAATATATAGCTAAATGCTTCGAATGAAGGTGATTATGAACAGAAGTATGTCACGTTTTGATCACAGGTTAACCACATGCCAATACCTGGGTGAAAGGTTGAAAGACAGTAGAGTGGTCACCTAAATATTTGTGACAATCAAGTCAGAGAAGCTATCATAATTAATAATGTAAACATTAGAGAACAACAAACTGGGCCTTACTAAGTACAAAATGAAACAAGCAACATCTCAAAACAAAACATTGGAGTGAGTGGATAAAAGAGGAAGAGCCAAAGAGATGCAGAGGGCTTGTGGAGTTAAAACAAAAGTTCAATGGGCAAATTGAGGCATATGAGGACTACAGAATTTTGCAAAAGTTCACTCATTGGCTACCATAGTCTCTTTCTCTTCCTGATGTTGAGACTCAGTCGGGTCACTGAGGAGAAAACAATTATGTCTTAGCTGGAAAACTAGAACAAAATAGGAACATTTTTTTTATCTCAGTGTGGCCAGGACAGATTATCCATGATAAAAGACCATGTGAATGAGTAGTAACTACCCCTCCCAGGCAGAAATAACTGTAATACATTTATTAAACATTATTACTTTATTTTGTTACTATTAATTAATGTATAAATAAATGTTTTGAATCAAGTACTTACATTTCTCACATTTGATACTTGCTTTTCATTATGATTTTAAAAGCAATTAAAAAGTTCACCCTCATAGAGGACTCGATAAAGGAGGAATAAGCATTCGTTATGGTCTCCCTCCTTTCTGATTTAAAAAACTGTTTAGACCCTGATTTATTGCAAACATCAAAGTATGCCCAGGGCTTAGAGTTATTTCTCTCTCCTTCCTCCATTCTAGTTCTAATCAAACATGGAGGAAAATCAATAATGAACAAGTCTTATCCTTTGAGCTGCTAGAGCTTGCTGAGTTCTGTGCATCTATCGGCACAAAGTATATGGACTCTCTCTCCCTTTTCCTCTCTCTCTCATTCTTTATCAGGCAGCCCCAGAATCATCTCTAGCCAATTCTAGATTTTGAAATATTTAGTTCGTCTGAGACTGAACTGCTGCTGAATTGTTTCTTCTCCTTCCTTTTCTTCCCTTAATCCTTGGTGCCAAATCCCATTCATCTTCATAGACTCCGTAGGGTCTGATTAAACTCAGCCGCAATTCCATTTCCCTTGTCTGAGTTCTGACAAGCAATGTGTAGAAGGTGTAGAAAATGCAAGCAAAGTCAGTGGGCCTGGAGAAGCAGTCTAGCACCCTGTGTAGTGAAATAGTCTGATAAGATAGATGGGCTTTACATCACAGGTGAAAGACTAGAAGTGCAAGGCTCATGATGATGAAGCAAACCTGATGGTAGCAATTTTAGTCACTTGCGGTGACAAACTCATTGAGGATGAAAAAGAAGCCATTCATGCAAAATCCAACTATCTGAGATATTGTTGTAAATAATAGGCCTCCAGATACAGCTACAACACCAAGAAAATTCATTATTTGTGAGAATTTTAAAGAAATTATAAGCTCAGCTGGAAGAAGTTTGTCTAAAGGCATCCATGGAATTGAGGGGAGAGGAAGGAAAGTCTTCGAAATGAGCAACAGCCAGATTTCCCTCCCTTTCTTCTTTCTTCTGTCACTGACATCTTGACCTTCAATCAAACATGGTCTCCAACTGAAAATAACTGTTGATGTAATACATACCTGCAGAAGACTAAATCCTCCTGGGACTGCTGTTTAGATGAGTTCATGGTGCATATGCAGTTGTAGATTTAGCTTGAATTAATTTTATCTCTCTTTCCCTTTCAGCTTAAATTCACAAAAATTGGGACTCCTTTTTGCTTTAAAGCAGCTTCTGTACAGTGTTGGAGCCTGACAGTTGAAGTAGAAAAAATTAATTGTGGAACAAATTAAATCTATAATGACTTCCTCCTGAAAGTTCTAAAGGAGAATCTCATTTATAAACCACTTAAAATATTCTTTCCCCACTCAGCAACTACGACTTAAGTTAATAGCTCATATAAACTGCAGGCTACTCTGTTCTACACTCTAACAAAATCCATTCCTGTATCTGTGACCATAGAAGTATTAGCATTATGTTTTCTCTGCACCAGAACTTTCCTTTTCTTTACTTCTTAAAATGTGTTTTCCATCTTGATTTTCAGCTCTTCCCCAAATAAATTTAAATAGCCACTTCACTTTTCTGCCATTGCCTTTGTTACCAATTACATATTATTCCTTCATTTTGAGGGAAAAAAATCAATGGCACTAAGATCAATCTGAAACTGAAAAGGAGGACAATTCATCAACAATATTCTTCTCTTGGGTTGGATTGGGCTCTGGACTACAGAAAGGATTTAGATACAGGAAGGTACCAAACAAGCATAAATTAGCATTTAAAATTTCTATTTTTGAACACAGAAAGTTAATACGTATGAAATAAGAATCTCCTTATGAGATTACCTTGAACTATACTCCAATTCATGTACATGTTTAAATAAATCATTTTCAAAGTACAGTGTTTCATACACAGCCAGAAATTGCTTGTTTTTCCACATGGATGGCCAGAGTTAACCCCAGGCTTGATTTCTCTATCCCCAGCCTGCTTCCTTGCAGCAGATCTTTGTTTCCTTTCCTCAGCATGGCGGCTTTGATCTTTGCATTCCTCTGTCAGATAGCTTAGGGCTTTGGTGTGAACAGTTGCAGGGAAAAACTCTTGCTGGGTTGCAATGGTAAGAAGAATGCTCCTTAATAAGGAATGCCTGAGATTAAAGAGTTGCATTCAGCTTCATTTGACTTAAAACTATCTGACTGCAAAACATTAATCAGCTCAACATCCCCGGTGTTACTCAGTGCTAATTAACTAGGATAGCAACTGAAGGAACAGAAACTAGATATGTAATTCCAAATGAAGAAATTTTCTGGATTGATTGCTCTTTGGCAGGTGACCATTCAATATAAATATGGTACATGCAGCAGCCCCACGGGATGGCATTATCTCTGTATGCATACCATGTAACAGTAAAACCTGATTTCCAGCTTGCAAATTTAGAAGTTTCTGATTCAAGACTATTTTCTTGATTTTATTTCAAAATTATTTTTCAGTTTATGGGGTGTCACTCTAGTATGGAGGAGGACAATGTATCTTCGTTCAGATATAGCCTGGTTTGAATCACACAAACTACCCATGAGAGTTGAAAGGTAAGGGCCTGCAATTAGGCAAGTAGAAGTTGCATATTGATATATTTTATCAAATATAATGTTAAATAGATTTTGTGGACATGTGGATACATTTGGTATATAAAATATGATTAAGATTTTAATGGCAAAATATTTTCAGATAAGTGATATCCTCCTCTTTCAGCACTGAAATAAAATTCTCAATGTTTGAAAAAAATCTAGCCTTTTGGACAAGTCATCAGTCTAATTTTTTTAAATGGTAAAATAACTCTGGCCTGGGTTTGACACTATATTGATTTTCCCAGCCAAACTGCTTCAGGAGAGATAATCAAGTCAATGTAGTATTCAGGCAGGCAAAGACAGCAACAGAATTTAACCAGAAAAGAATTGAAATCAAGATGATCAAAGGTATGCCTTAGATAGTTATTTTACATTACAGATAATTACTCTCCATATTCCATATTTTCTAAACTCCCCTTCTTGTTTTCCATCTAACCTATATTTATCACAGACTTTAACAAAAGACTTCGCTGTGTCATTTACAACTAAATATGATTTTAAATTAGTATGGCATCTTTCCTGAAAATTTTCAGTCTGGTTTCTAAATTAAAGAATGACTCAGACTCCAGTTATGAGAATTTCAGAAATTACTAAGCAGAGTTGTTATGTAAAAGAATGTATGCAATAATAAAATGCATATTTATTTACTACCATCAAGAATGTAAACCTTGATCCTTACTATACTATAAAGCAAATTACAACAGAGCAATACAGGTCTGAGAAAAGATATACACTAAACAATTTAAACTTGTCTTTAAAATATGTGATTTGAGTCTTAACTATCCTGTCCTTGCTTTGGTATCTCAGGAAAGTTACTTTTTGAATATTAATTTTTGTGTTGCCCATAGTTGCTTTACATTATCAATGTAATTTTGATGCTTATAGTCAATGAAATCACAAATATCTTAGTGAAAATTTGTGTAGTTCTTAGTGATAACTTCAGTTCATTAATCTTGTGGGTAATAAGCTTGAATATGTCAACTGGGAATTTTAAATACCCATTGGATAGGGCATTAGCTTGTACTATCTAACTCATTACAGAAGAAACTCTCTCCAAAGAAATAGCATTACTAAGTAAGCATCTTAGGACACATTACAATATGTTTGGATTCTATACTAATATCCCTATTGCTTATGCTGGGACAAGGGCTGCTCTCTAAAACATCAAGTAATTTACTTAGAAGGTATTAGCATCACAGTGAAATGTATGAGGGGCTGCACACAAAAACATTATACTTGTGCGATAAATCACATGAAACGAACTATCACTGTCACATACACTATCAGGTTAATGAGTTCAAATATAACACTATTAAGTAAAACTGTTGTCTGTCCTTATAACATTACCTTGGTATAGTCATATGAATAGCATTTCCTTGAAATACATGTACAAAACCTCACACAAGTGGAAAGTAAACAAGATACTTCTAGTAACCATTGGGTTAATAAGAAAATTTAAACAGAGATTTAAAAAATTGGAGATGATATAAAAGGAAAAACATTATAATTGAAGAGATGCAGCAAAAGATAATACTTAGGGTGCAGGTCTTAATTAGACAAAGAAAAATTAATGAGAGTGAGGGTACAGGAGTTAAGATGTACAATCTTCATATATCCAACTTTGAAGATCTTTGGCATCAGACTGCATCCCAAGCATTATTGAGCAGCATTGTAAGTCTCCTAGAAACACTAAGTGTGGGGCGCTTCAGGTACTCTCTGACACTGCATCACTGAAGTAACACAATTCCTAAGTAGCATCATATTCTTGGTCCCTTAGTGAATCAATCCAAATGGTGGAGAATTCTATAATTTTGAGTTCACTTAATTTGGCAACATTTACAACAGCCCCCACTTTTACCAGAACTGTCTACCACAAGTCAACTATCTTCTACCCATTTAGAAGATACTTTTGGGGGGCCCGGGAGATAGCATGGAGGTAAGGCATTTACCTTTCATGCAAAAGGTCATTGGTTCAAATCCCGGTGCCCCATATGGTCCCCCGTACCTGCCAGGAGCAATTTCTGAGCATGGAGCCAGGAGTAACCCTTGAGCACTGCCGGTTGTGATTCCCCCCCCCCAAAAAAAAAGAAGATACTTTTGGAACATAGAGGGCCTTTTAGTGCTTAGGATACAGAGTGGAACACACAGACTTAGGAAGCACCAGTGAAACAATTCACAGAGTCTGCCTGACTGTTACTTGTTCTTTAACAAGATACCACCACTGTGACCCTTGTACTGCATAACGGGACAATAAAAAAAGGTATTCTGTTATGCCAGGGCCACCTTTTCATATCTTTTTTGAGATTCCTTTGTTGTAACTCTTGAAATTGTGAATGCATAGTTCTTCATATACAACCTTTTGTTAAGTACAGGAAACTCAAATACAATGTAGAATATTTTTTTGCCTAAACTGAGACAGGCCACCAGAAATCTGCCTCCTTTCCCACCAATTTTAATTTTCTGAGGCATATAATTCATTTGTCTCTCTAATGAATCTACAGAGCACATCAATTAAAAGAGCTTAATACAAAGTAGTGCTAAACTTATTGACTCAGAGACTTCCCTATCTTTTATCTCACACTTTCTTCCCAGATTGATATTTCTGATAAAGTGATAACAGGAAAGCCTTTGCCTTAGGCCTTACTTTCAGAATTCCCAATTGACTCAAATATATGCAAATATATTAATCAAAATATTTTTAGTTGTGTGTGTGATAAAATCACACCTGAAACTATCTTAGAAGATATGTAAATCAAGTAGCTAAAGCTGCTTTTAGTTATGTCAGATCCACATATCTTGTGTATATCTATTTACTTTTAACAGTTGATGTCTACATTAAGTCCAGAATAAAGCACAAATAAGTCTATATAAGTCAAGAATATTTTGGCTTAATAATCTTGTCAGAAAAACAAGTCAAGAATATTTTAGCTTAATATTCTTGTCAGAAGAAATAGATTCCTTCTTGCAATTTCCACAGTATACAGAGGGAACTATCTATATTTATGCAGATATACATACCACTCCTTTTATGGGAAAATTGTGGTGACTGTATTGAGGGGTGAAGTGGTGGTTAACTCCAAAAAACTTATTCTTTTTTGCAATATAGAGAGGCAAAAATAAGGAATTGCACATGAAATTTAATATCCATATTTATGAGATTCAGGTTCCACAAGCCAACCATAAGCTACATCTTATTTTTCAAGATTCTAGATCTAAAGTTACTCAACTATTTCTCAAAGCAGGCATTTCTTTTTTATAAACACAATCTTTAAAAACATTTTATTAGCAATGTGATGCATCTAAACTCATCCTAGTGAGAGTATGGTCCAAGAACCAGCAGCATGGGCATCAGCTGGGAGCATATTCAAAATGCTAAATTTCAAATCTGTGTCAGACTCACTTAATCATAATATGCATTTTAATAAGGTCCCAGATGATTTGATTGTAAAGTGAAATTTGAAAAACACTGTTCAAATGTCCTGTGCTAAGACAAACCAACCCCTTGAAATATAATGACAAAGGTACCATTGGTTCTGAGGAATTTTAAGAAGGGAACAATAATTTTGCTTTGGAATGTGATGCTGCCATATTTCTTAATTAATCCCAGAGATGATAGTCAAATAAAGTTATTCAGTTCATAGAAGAGCATCTGGCATTTTCCAAAAGGGAATTTGTGTACCAACTAAGAAGATTATAGATCCAGCAACTACATTCCTTCATAGAGATTATAGTATAGTGTGATTATTAAGGAACAGAGCACAAAAAACAGATTATGCAAGTGAAAATATGGTCACCGAATAAATGGACTAGTATGTTATTAAGGGAATTTAAATAGTAAGGCAATAATAAATCAAAATATTTCTTTATAGCCTAAGAAAGCAATTCAGGAACTACAAAAAGGTATGTGGAAAAGAATCACTTATTATTAAATTCATAATAGGGGTGGAGAGATAGCACAGCAATAGGGAGTTTGCCTTGCACGCAGCCAATCCAGGAAGGACAGTGGTTCAAATCCTGACATCCCCTATGGTCCCTCATGCTTTCCAGGAGCGATTTCTGAAAGCAGAGTCAGAAGTAACCCCTGAGCTGCACCAGCTATGAGATATAATTATGAATCTGAAGGCTAGATCATTTTATATTGGAGTTGGTTCTCACTTTAATGCTGCTACAAAGAAAAGGAAAGAGATATAAACACAAAGTAGAAAGCCATGTGGAAATGGAACAGATTGTGTTTTGTGACCACAGCCAAGGAGCACCAGTAGCTCCAGAAACTGGAAGATGCAAAGAGTGATTTTCTCTGGAGGGAAAGAAGTCCTGCCAACATCTTGATATAGCCTTCAGAGATGTGAGAGAATAAATATTTGCTATCATATGTTTCCCACTTTGTATAAGCTTATCAGGATTATTCTAAGAAATAAATATAGTCACATGAGGAATTTTTTTCTTCTCATTATTTGATTAGTTTTCCTGATAAGGTTTTATAAGCAGACTTTTATTATTTCACTGATAAGTTTTGTTTGCTTAATCCTTATTTTTCTTTTTCTTTATGCTATAGATAGGATATTTTTCTAGTTATAGAAGAGATGAAAATGACAGAATATATATGAGGCATGGGATTTTGACCCTCTTTCTAGGCTTTATGATAATTCATTCACATACATACTAGAGGTCTCTAGTTTGAGCATCAGAGAAAACAGAGGTACACATCATTTTAAGTACATAGAGTCCCTCACTTGGGCACTAAACTAGGTTTTGTATTTTATTTCATTCAGCTCCGTTTCAAAGTAAATCATGCAGAAATCATAGCATTGCTCCATTCATCTAATTTTAAATCCTTGTCAGAGATATTTCTAACAATGGGTCAGGACTAAAACTATTTACTCTCTGGTTTAGAGTAAAAAGGGACCAGATCTGTCAAGAAAAAGCAGAGGGATAAATAAAAAATAAACAATTATGAATCAAGCAGGAAACTTAGAAAGTGAATATGGCAACAGTACTAAAGTATATTCAGTACAGGAAGGGACTAAGCAAATTTAATCTAGTCTGGACTTCAAACTAGAAATTATTAATGAAGCACAAAATACTAAAATGTGGATGTACTTCGTAATTGTGATAATTGTTTAGGAACTTTGATAGAAAAAGAGGAGCAACTTTGACTTTCTTTTCTTTTACCTCAGTAAAAGAAAACACTTTTTTCTTTTCTTGCCCCTGAAGTGGGAACCAAAGACAAAATTAAAATAAAATTCTAATGAAATATTAAATACCAAAGCAATTTAGTAGGCATTTGAGTAGCAAATATTTTTATGTTGGTGAAAGAATAGATTCATGGCAGTCCACTGTATGTGGAGCTTGAGCAATCTCCTCAAGTTCTCTCTGGGGATTCCTGATTTCTCCCCATGTTCTAAAGGTGTGTACATGCAGCTGGATTTATTTATACTTATGTTTGTTCCCTGGAATGAGTGAAAAATGTGCACATGAGTAAATCCTGAAATACAAGGGTCTACTGTCCAGGTGCCCACTCTATACCTTTAGCCACTGGACCAGATTCTGTCTATACTTTGTTTTGAACTTCAAGAAGTCATTAAACAATGGATAAATGAATGTTTGAATACAAGATACTATTAAACATAAAAATTATACTGCATATTTATTTGGAAGATCAGTAATGTCTTTGTAATCAAAAGTATGCTGCTGATATTTAGCAAGAGTTTATTTCTAGGGGCTGGAGGGATAGCAGAGTGGGTAAGGCGTTTGCCTTGCATACAGCTTACCTAGGTTGGATCCCAGAATTGTCATGCATCCTACATGACCCCTGAGCCCACCAGGTGTGAGTTTAGAGTGTAGATCCAAGAGTATTGAAGTCCCCTGAGCACCACAAGTTGTTGCCCATAACAACAACAACAACAAAAATTTGTTTTTATCCATTAGCCTATGGTAAGCTAGTTTCCTTCCACTCCACTTTGCTTCAAAATACAGTTTCCAAGAATCTATTAATGGCATTAAGTGAGAATTGATTGTATGGTTAATTGCCAATAGGTTCAAAGAAAGAGAAATATTCAATAGTCAAGGTGACAAAGGAATCAATTTTAGGTAATATCAGGATGGACTTTCTGACACTGCTACACATAAAATTCTATACTACCTAAAGACAACTATTTGTGACTGTTTAGAATAAAAATCATTGATAACTGACTTACTGTTGAATTTGGAAACAAAGACAGTACCTGAAGAAAATGCCTATGAGATCACATTATAAATAGGGAGGAGTCATACGAAGAACAGAAAAGTGACAAACTCAAATTGAGCTTGACAGTCTCTTAAATGACAACGTTGCATATCCTTTGGGCATGGGGACATCTCCAGAAATTTAGAAAGTTACTAAATAATTCTACAAAAGAAAAATACCATTTGAAACTTTATATAATAAGAACTTCCCTCTAAAAGACACTATGTTAAATTTCTGAAACCATAACTGACATTTTGTGGAGAAACAGATGCGATTAGGCTGCATATTTCTCATGTGGAAGTTATGTGAATGGGCCCTAAATTAAATCACATATATTCTTATCAAAGAGATACTGAAAAAGTGATATGAATATGAGGCTAAGGAATACCAGTAGCTACTAGAAGTTGAAATAAAAGACAAAGAAGAATTCTGTTACAGAGCCTGAGGCAGAAGTAATGTTCTGCTGACACCATTATTTTAGGCTTTGGCTATCCAAGCAGTGTGAGAATAAATTTCTATTGTTCTAAGCTATATAGTGTGTGGTCATTTGTTATAATAGTCTTAGGAAATGAAAACAACAATGTAAATCCACAATCTTGGAGGGCCAATTTAAAGTCTTTCTGCTTATTCCTCAAGGAACAAATATTCATTTTCAGCATTTAGAGAGATAATAATAAATATCCTAGGCTTTAGAGATTCATTCATCATGAAAAAATATATTTTTCGTGCTATCCAACATAATTTTCTACCAAGCACTATAAGTCTGGGTTTCTATTAAAAGGAAAGATGTTAAAATCCTGATTTATATATAGCGCTAAGGTAGCAGTTAAGTTCTATAATATTTACCATCAATTCAAACATAAAGACAAGCATCAGAAGAAAAGACAGTGAACAAGTTGAGTTCTTTAAATGGAAAACAATGACAGAAGGACAGAAGAAAGTGTCCGATATATCAAGGAATATAGATTAGATCTATTGGAGGTATCTTATGGAGATTGTGAACTATTCATAATGGTTTCATCATTCTGATCCAGGAAACAGAGTTCTCTTGGGGGAACTCCTGGGGATGGTCAGCTATAATATTACTGTACTATCAGACATGATTTAAATCTATAGTATGTATCATGAAGATGATAATATGCACTAAGCAGAAACTTATTTTTCGAAGGATGCTCAGGGATCAAAAGTTACATTTTTTAAAGTCAAAATTGTTGGAGGAAAATTTTGCACAAAAGTGGTGAAGACACTCTAACTTCTATAAATTATGGGAATAAAATCTAACTTTATACTTTATTATGGGACAAGCTTGAAAACTAAAATCCTAGACCTAAGATTGATTTAAACAAACTGTTTCTCTATAGTTCTTAAATCTTACTCCAGCTGTCCACTAGTATCTAAACACAATACATATAGTAGACTGGAATTCAGAATGGTGTGGCAAAAATTTTTACAATGAACTCTCAATAGTAAAATAAGTGGCAGGTACATGTTCTAAGTGTTTCCAAGTAATTGATTGCGGCATAAATAGTAATCAGAAGCAAATAGAAAATAATGTAGTATTTCTTCTTTATTTATTTAAATAATATTTTATTATTCCTGGCAATCTGTACTTTTTTGCATTTCAAAATAATCTTATTTATTTATTTATTTATTTATTTTTGATTTGGTTTAGATATTGATGTTGTTTCCATTTTTTCTTCTTTCTTTTTGCGCTGTTATGTTTTTATTTCAGGACCGTGGCTATTATGTGGTGCTTGTCGCTATTGCTGTAATGCTTACTGGATTTTTATTTGATATTTCCTTTTTTATTGTTGTGGTGTTTCACTACCTTTTCCCCATTCTTCCCTCAAACTGATGTTGAGAGCCTCTAGAAGGACCCCATCCATCTTCGACTTATTTGATTTCTACCCCATTTTATTGCTTTTCTTTTCTTCAAACAGAATCACATAACCTGAGCTATCTAGTTCCGCCTCTCAAATTGAGAGGGAAATAATGGAGCGTACCAGGACCAAACAGTTGTATGATCACTAAATAGTAAGCTAGACACAGAGGAAACCACTTATACTAGCAGCCCGGGGGGTGAGGGTGGGAGATATGCAAGATGGGAACAGGGCGGTGGAAAGATGACAACTTTGGTGATGGAAATTCCCCTGATTCATTGTTAATATATACCTAAAATACTACCGTGAAAGATATGTAATCCACTTTGGTCAAAATAAAAATTATTATAAAAAAGTTAAAATGCATTAGCCTTTGATAAGGAAGATCAAAGATTAGCTCTCAAGTAGCTAAAGTGAATGACTCCTTAGTAGAAAGCTTGCCATTGAGAATGGCTGGAGAAAGAATAGGGACTACATGGATGGTACAAAAATAAAATGATGTGGTTACTCTGGATAATGAATTTATTCTTATAAGGGTAGAATTATATGTGTGATAACTTAGAGTAATAGTACTATAAACTTCAGTGCCTAAAAGGAGAAAAGGAAAAAATCGTGGAGAGTAAGGGGTAGGGGCATTGGTGAAGGAAATGGATAATGGTGATTACTGTTGGAATATTATACTTCTAAAACTCACTCATGAATAACTTTGCAACTGTGTAATTTATGGTGATTCAAATAAATAAAAATGCATTTAAAGGAATAAAGTGAAAACTCCCAGAACTGTATCACAAATTTGATCTTGGAGACACTTGTATGCACCAAACAAGATTGTGGTAGCTGTAATGTTGGTGCCAAGCAGCTCCGCTGTCTATGATCACTAGCACTATGAACAACTTCTGGCAACACACAACCAGAGGTATGAGAACATCACAACTGAAAACTGAAAGCTTTAATGAGCAAGGAAATGGAAAAACATGAGACTGAGTATAAAAATGAAGAATCTAATTCCTTGTCAAGAATATGTATGAATACCACAACTCCAGCAGGTATTGCAATCAGAATGTGCATGATCATAGCAGCTAACCAAGCATGACCCTGTACATACATCTGTGCCAGCACCCGTCTAGTAATGACAGCAGCCTCAGTGAGTTTACCATCAATGAGTTCCACAATCAAGTGCATGTGTGCAACTGCATCAACAATGTCAACGTGAGGGGGAGAAAATATTTATTTTTATCTATTTCAATGAAGTAAATGAAACTTGCTTAGATATCAAATTTTATTGAATGAAACTTGCTTAGAAAGATATGAGAGGAAATTATTCAAAGAGAATACAGGATTTTCCACTCCTGACTATATGCTCAGAAGTTGCCCCTGGTTTTGGAGGACCATATGGAATGGGAATCAAACAGAGGTTTGTCCTAGGTCAGCCACATGCAGGGCAAATGCCCTACCACTGCTCTATCACTCGGCCCCAAAAATACCATGTTCTTATCATACGAGTCTAACAGTAAAATATAAGTAAATAAGGGGAGGATATTAGTTGCTGCTTATCCATGCCATTACTCTTTTAAAAGCTCAAAAAGTGTAGGAGAACTAATAGAGCGGGGATGTTGCTTTCATTGCACATGGCTGACCTAGCTTTGGTTACCAAAATCTGTTATGTCACTCCAAGTATGAGTACCACCAGGAGTGATTCTTGAGTAGGCAGAAATATGAGTAAACCCAAGCACTGCTGGATGTGGCCTCAAAACTAAAACCATTCAGTTTATTTTAAAATATTGTAGCTTAAGACAAATACTAACCTAACATTAGCCTTATTTATTAGGTATTAAATATTGTTTCCATTCTTGTAAAAGAATAATAACCTTGTTAATGCTATGTAGTTTGTAAATAAGTTTATGAATTGGAAATGGAATTTCTTACTACACATTGCCAGAAACATGAACATTGTTCAACATGAACCTAGTTTTAAATCATATGATACTTCCAAACCTTTTATTCTTCTTAGCATAGCCATATTTCTGATCCTTTTTCCTATGTAACATAAGAATGTAATGTTTTAAATGAAAACTGCATCTTTCTCACTCTTAAACTTTAAGAGACTAATTACAAATGACTTGGTAAATAGTACTAAAATGAAATAAAAAAAATCTATCATTGCTGTAAATAATGAACTTTGGAACTTAATTGTTACAATGCCATATTTAGTATAAACTACTTACATCAGGGTATTATTCTACTTAAAAATAATTATTCTCATACTATCAAATGATTAGCAATCTAAAATTCTATATTCAGTCAAGTCAGAAATTATTGTGAATGTGGAATAAAGTCATTTTAAACTTTTTCTCAAAAATTGACTTCCATGGGGTCTAAGCAGTTGTACAATAGGTAAGTTTGCTTCGCACTAACTCCAGTTCAATTGCAACATCCCATATGTTTCCCAAAATACTCCAAAAGGGATTCCTAATACAAAGTCAGGATCAAGTCCTACGCACTGCTGTCCCCAAACAAAAGCAATGACAATAAAAATTTTCCTAAAATGCATTCTTTTCTAATAAGCTACTAGAAAATATTTCATAGCAACCCCCCGGGGGGGGGGCGGTAGGGGAGAGGATATGGGAACTAGGATGAGAACTGAGGTGGACGGAGAACTTTTTGGTGATGGGAGTTCCCCTGATTTTATGTTAATTTGTACCTAAAATATGATTGCCAACGATATGTAACCCAACATGTTTAAAAATAAAAAATTATATTAAAAAAAAGAAAGTACAAAAAAAGAAAATATTTCATTGAGCAAATTAACAAAAAATTAAAAAAAAACCTGAACACATAGAATCAGTAAAATAGAAAATTAAGTACTCAGAGAAGTAAATAATTAAAAAATCTATATCAATACTATACAAATTATACACAAGCAGATACACCAAGAGAGCGAGCTTCAAATTTATGAAACTGATAGAACAGCTAATAGTATAAATGCTATTTAGCAAATCACACTACTGAATGAAAGCCTCAAGTTTAATTGTTAATTAAAATAGCAAAGTAAACAAAAGAACAAAAGCAAAATAATTGCAATTCTATATAGAGAAGAATACTAAAGGTAAAGTGCATAGTGGTTCACCAGTCATGATACAATCACTGAAAATTGTTCTAATAGAATTCATGTCGAAGAATCTGTGAACAAGAAGGTACTAATATATGTATGTTCTTAGATTAAAAAGAATGAAAAATACCTACATTGATAGTATGGAATTAACTGATAATGTCTAAAACTGAAAAAAATGGAGCAGAAATATAAGCTTTTTCTTTACAGATAGGTAGACAAATTCAAAACATACTAGCTAAAGTGATAAAATTTTAGTTTGAAATTTCAGAAACAAATAACTTAGCAACTTAGATATAAACTATACTTCTAATCACATTATAAAGAGGGGAGAATGTCAGGATGCTCATTTTTGTGACATAACTTCTAGAAATTACAATACATATAATTCAGCATCACTGAATTCAATGCATAAACCAGTTTTATATGAAAGTGCAAATTTGAACAAAAATCCATTTTAAGTGAAAGTCCTATATATCAAATAGTTTTACAAAGAGGCCACACATTTTCTCTTTCAAAGTGTTTTCTATCTTGTATTTTTCTAAGTCAATCTAGTATTTTCAGAGTTAAGTTACATTCTGCAGATTTAATTTCAATGTTAAATTCCTAAAATTTCTACATCTTCCATTTCTGAGACAAGAGTACAAATGTCTCCCATGTGAAGCAACATACAATATTAAAAAGAAAAAGTAAACACGCAGAAAAAATATCACAAATGCAACATCTATTAGTCTCCTGAGGCTTTTTATTAAAACATGCAATCTTGAAAGCTGAGCAGATTTGGCAATCCAGTCTCCCATTACTCCTTTTTCTTCTGATTTATTTTTGTTCTTGTTCTTAGTATGTGGTCAACCAGCATAGTGTGACAAGGTTAGATGCCCCCCACCCTCATCTCTCACCACCCACTAGGCTTTCTCTACATAGCTTAGCTGAATACTGAATGGCAAATTAAAACCCAGCATCCCTCAAATTAATTCTGGGAACTGAAAGCAGCCTCTGTAGTTTGCAAGTACGTAAAGGGTGCGAAATTTCTTTGTATGTAACCAACAGGGTTTGTTTTAAGCCTTTGTGTATCTATGCTGGTATCAACCTTCTAAAAAAACCCCATCTATTTAAAAAGCTAGTTCTTGATTTCCAAGATATACAAATCTTACAAAGAAAGATAAGCAGCAGCATTCTAAATAACTCCCTCTGCAAGCCAACAAAATTATACTGGCATAAATGCACAGAACAACACACTTTTTATAGAACTTAAAAAATCTTGTCTCTCAAAATCCATGTCTGTCTTAAAATATCTTAAAATAAGGTTCTATAAAATGCACTGAGTTTTTGTTTGCTTTGTGGATTTTATTTGTTTGGGGGTTTTTGGAGAATTGAAATGATTTGGGCACACTTGGCTATGCCCAAAACTTACTCCTGCTTCTGTTCAGGGATCTCTCCTGGTAGTCCTTAGGGATCCTATGCAGTGCCTAAGAGCTGAACAAGGGCCTGCCAGATGAAAGGTAAGCATCTCTGTCCCTGAACTATCTGTCTAGTTCTATTTGGTCTTGTTTTTCAAAAGATACTTATTCTCTCCAAAATGGCACAGATGGAAAGACTTGGAGCTATACAGCCTATTCACTTACTTTTTGGAAAGTTCATGTACTGAAATTGTAAATTTCAATGTTAGTTGTATCACAAATATGACTTAAATTTCAAATGTTAGTTCTATTTTAATTACTGAATATTCTCTAGCAGAATATTCATCATTATAAAACTGCCCCATAAACAGATTACACAGAGACATAACATTTTAATTTCATACCTGGTAAGAAGTTTGGGGGAATAAAAACCTCAGGAATCAGACTTCTGGAAAAGAGAAGCATAAACCTTTAGAAACTAAATTTTTTTAAACATTTGTGTTGCTTTATGAGTATATAATACCTTCAGCTGTAATGCAAGATAACAAGACCCACCTCCTGATGCTGAGGGGGTACAATTTATTTATTTTATTTTTATATAAATTTTATTGTGACCAAAGAGTGAATATCAAATCTTTCACAGTAATATTTAAGGTAAATAATGACAATGAATCAGGGCTGTTCCCACCACCAGAGTTGTCCTCCCTCTACCCTTTTCCCAACACATGTCCCACATCTCCTTTCTGCCCCCCTGGAATGCTAGTGTAAATGTTCTTCTCTGTGTTTAGCTTGTTGTAGCTAGGGTATCAATTCTGTTGTTGATTTTAGACTTCATTTTTAAGTCTGATCTTTTTTTAATTCCACTCAGTGTTCATACAGCTGTTTGGTCCTGGTATCGTTCATTTTTATTTTCCTCCTCAATTCATGAGGCAGAACAAGATGATTCAAATTGTGTGGTTCTGCTGGAAAAAGACAAAGGAAAAAAAAAAGAAGAAAAACATAGCAAAAAAAACCTCTATCATTTAAAAAATATAAGATAGCAACTACCAAGAAAATAAAAAGCACCCAGTAGCCAAAAAAAAAAAATCACCAATAACCAAAAGAGTGAAAAAGAAAGAAAAAAAACTAAAGAAAGAGTGCTGGTGTGGCAAGGTTTTGGCACCCCTCCCCACTTTTTTCGCATAGGCACAGTAAGTATGGGGGAAGTAAGAAAGGGAATTCCCTTGTCCTAAGAGATCTGGGTTTCTCCACCCTAGAAGCATACTGCCATGGGAACAACCACTGACTTCATACATGCTCATTACCACAATCCAAGGTCTTTTTGTGGTGCCAGGAAACTTTTCACTCAGGCCTCTGTAGTTAGAGATCTTTTTTGCACAGGTCATAAGAAAAGGTCTAAAATAGAGTCTTTACAGTGCTAGAAGTTCTGTTTCATCATTGTTGTTGTAATCAGTCTTCTGTAATAAGGGTCTTCTTTTTGCTCAGATCCTAGATCAAAGCCTAGGATAGAGTCTTCATTGTAGTTCCAAAAGTTCTGCTCAGTCTACCTTGTCAAAGCCGAGTCTCTATAGTTAGAGATCTTGATTTTTGTACAAGTCCTATGCTAAAGCCTAGGCTAGGTTTTTTCTTATTGGTTCTGCCCAGTCATGGTTGTCAAAATCAGTCTTCTGTAGTTAGCGCTCTTGGTTTTTGCACAGATCAAAGGACGACATATCTCCTGATTTCCTCTTACCGTTACTTGATGTGATAGGACAACCTGCTCTTAGATCAAGTTGTCATTTTCTTGTTGTTGGGATGTTATATCAGAACTGGTGCATTTTGGTGCCAGAGTGGTGTTAGAAATTTTTCAGCGAAATTTGGTTCCTGGTGTTGTGGCAGGGAACTATATCAGTTTTACGTATGGGACCTGGGTTTTGGGGTGGAAAGAACACTGTCCAGTCTTATGAAAACTGAATTGTGGCCACATGACACATGTTCAGGGTGGGAGGTGTCCCTGTGTTATAAAAAATATGAGTTCTTATCCCTAGAAGATAAGACCTTGTGCATAAGGTTTCCGCTATTGTAATGTGCTTATACAAAAGCGTATGGTGTCTTATTATATTGCTGGTGCTATTGTGGGTAAGAATGACAGGCTACACAATCTCTATGCTCTGGTTTTGGCCTGAGCCTTTATCCCAGGCAAGACTTTTTCTTCTCGGTTTTCATACTAAGCACAATCAAAACCGGTGAGGATAAAGAAAATATGTATATGTATGTATATATGTATGTATGTATATATATGTATATATAACAAGTAAATAAAGCTGAATTTTAGAAAAAAGTGATGGAGGAGGCTACCTTTATATTTGGGAATAAACACCCACATATGCATTATTATAAGGATATTAAAATTACAAAGGCAATATAGGTATCCCAATTAAGTCTTTTGAGATATTCTTGTGTGGGGGGGTGAAATCCAAGGCACTTTTCATCACACACCATGTACTTGAGTTTGAGACATGATTTACAGCATCACGGGATCAGGTGGTGTCCTTGAGCTGGAGGTCTTTCTGAAGCTGAATCCGGTATCATGCGAAGGTCCACATTTTGAGTGAGGTGAAAATGGACATATAGCATGAGTCAGTAGGTGTGTTGGTTATAGTTTCTAACCAGGGCACGAAATGTGGTACTGAGAGGGTGTCTTTTTGTTTAGGAGCTGGGTGGTGGTTTGTTGGGGCAGGGTGTCGGTTTCAGTGACTAATGAGTTAAGAGCTGAGGGTAAAGATGGTTAAATAATGAGGATAATAGATCAGGATTGGGGAATGAGAGGACAGAAGGGATTCTGAAGTGAGAGGAAGGGTACTATCTAAGAGGGTCTATATAGGGCCCGGAGAGATAGCACAGCAGCATTTGCCTTGCAAGCAGCCAATTCAGGACCAAAGGTGATTGGTTCAAATTCTGGTGTCCCATATGGTCCCCCATGTCTGCCAGGAGCTACTTCTGAGCAAACAGCCAGGAGTAACCCCTGAATACTGCCGGGTGTGACCCAAAAACCAAAAAAAGAAATAAAAAGGGTCTATATATGCTATAGACATGGGTTGTTTACAGTTTAGGTTTGGCAATCAGAGAGAAGACCACTGTATAGAAACTGATGCCCACATATAGACAGACTTTAGAGATCTATTCAAGTACTATCTTCTGGGTCTTGGGCATTCCATTTCCTTTCCAAGGAACAATCTAAATTTATGAGCATTGTGGAATCATGGTTAGAAAGTACAGTTGTCACGCCCGTGTGCTTTTGAAAATAAAAAAGAAAGGAGATTCTACAAGAAGGATCCCCTACACAGCACAGTTTATGGCTATGGAAGGGTCTGATTTCTCTTCCCCCATATTCTCAGAGACCCAGCTGACCGGCCTTGCCCTGAAGACCTGGTTTGGCTTGGACATCCCATCCCACTGCATTAGGGTTCAGTACAGGGAGTCTGTCAACTAGCTCCCCCACTCAGTGACCCCCATGTACAAGTTGGAAGAGAAATGGTGAAATTCTGGTATCTGGGGTCTGCTGAGCCAGTAACGAGTCTAGCCCAGTTTTTATGCATTGAGGAGGGGTTGGCTCCCCTTTCCCTACACCCCCAAAGATCCAGCTGCCTTGCCTTGAAGGCCAGGTCTGACTTGGGGGGGGGGTCCCATCCCTTTGCACTAGGGTTCAGTACAGGGGTCTGTCAGCTAGTTCTCCCCTCAGTAATCCCACGTAACAGTTGGAAGAGGAAAGGTGAAATCCTGGTATGTGGGGTTTGCTGACAAGAGACGCACAATTTATAACCTGAAATTATTTAATAAGATTAAGGAAAAGGACAGAAAGATGTTGTGTAGTCTCCATTCTCATAAAGGGCAACCAGTTTTTTAAAAAAATATTGCCTTTTTTTCTGTTTTCTTATTTTTAAATCAAGGCAAGTTTCTATTAACAAAAAGATGTTAGATTGTGAAAGCAATCTGCAACTTTTCCCAAAGGGAAAGAAAAACATAACCTGTACTTGTACTATTTTAAAAAAGCATTAATTACTAGATGTTTGTTGGGTCTTCTATTATGTTTTAGGGAATGGCTGAAGGGGACATTGGATAGAGGCCTGAATGGCCTCTAATATCTCTTTCCTCTGACATCCAGGAGGAGGATAAGTCTTCTCTAAGTACTTAGAATAGGCTTTCCTATATCATAACACTTTGGCATGTAGATAAATTGACAGTCAAGCTCAATAGAAGCCTTGCACAATCTAGAGAATATGTATCATACCTCAATTCCCTAGATAAATACAAATTATATAAAGATATGGTAGGGCATTTGCTTTGCATGTGGCTGAACTAGGTTCAATCTCCAGCACCTCATAATGTCCTCTAAATTCATCAAAAATGATCCCTGAAGCAGAGCCAGATATATACTCTGAGCACAGCTGGATGTGATCCAAAAATAAACAAACGAAAATTAGTTGTAACTATTATTAGGATTTTTGAATAAACTTTATATTAAAGAAATCTATTCTTCATACCAAGACACACATTTAATTACAGTTATCTGATCTTTGTGCCATGAGTCATCCCCTAATCATGTTGGTCTTTCTTCCCTCTCCGTGAAGGCTCAGGACCCAATTCTTCATTCAGAAATATATTTTGAATTTGCTGCACTGACTTTAGAGTCCACACTTTGTAAGAATGTAATTAAACTTGGCTTTTCTCTTACTAATATATCCAATGTTAATTTTATTGCTGTATCAGCCTGAGAAGAGCTGGGGTGATTGGGGCAAATTTCCTCTTTTCCCTTATACCCTTAGGAGTTCCTTAAGGGCCACTCATGCATTAGTCTAAATTGAGGAATATAAAGGAAGTTTATTCCCAGAGACTATTTTCATAGCTTTCAAAGTTTTTTTTTGTCAATGATTTTTCTTTCTTTTTTATTATAACTTAAGTAGTATATGTACATGTAGTAAATGTAAATATAAAAATATCTTTACAACTAAGCAAAATATTTTTTGAGAACAGACTATGTTCTGGGAGATAGAGGCAAGATAGAGGCAGATGATCTAACATTAATCTTTAAACCTTTGTGAAATAAATAAACTCAGCAATCTCTTCCAATCCTTCCCTGTTTGACCCATTTTAGAATTTCAGATTTTATCTCACAGCTTTTTATTTGCAAACATTATGTTTACTTCTGAATAAGCTAAATAATTGCAGAATTATGTTTCCAGAAAATATAGTCTCTGGCTGACCTGAAGAAAATAAGATAGACACAGTCAGAAACAACCTCCAATAATTCTCTTGAGGCTTGCGTTTCCTGTGCTGCCAATTTTCAACACTATTTATAAGTTCATAATGGTGGGAGTATCACTCAAAACCACAATTCCAAAGAAAATTCTGGAAAATCCAAGGTATATCATGATGAGAAAATTTTTATAAATAGATTTGTCTCTCTTGAGATGACAACACTTTTTCCTAGTGCAGTGGTTGGCAACCTTTTTTTTTTTTTTCAACTGAGTCAAATCTCGCCAAAACCACGATTGAAATTTATTTTGAGAGCCACACAGGGCCCGCACTGACGGAGGCTAGGACAGAGTCCTGACTCCTGGAGTGGTCTCCTGCACACAGAAGAGCCAAATTAAAAGTGTAAAGAGCCACACGTGACTACTACTGTCCTAGTGACTTGGCTACCAGCACGAGGAACTTCAGGTCTGTTCTCCATGCTTCTTCTACTTAGTTCTTCCTGGAATACTTGCTTACTGCTATTACTTTGCCTAGTACTTTAAAATTTTAAATGATTACTTTAAATGATTACTGGGGTGGGAGGGGGAGTGAACTATATTTTCTTGAATCCCTTTTCTCTTCATTTTTTTGTTCCTAAAGATCCATATTACTCTGCCTAACACCTGTTAACTTTCTTTAGTGACAATCTTTGTGCCAACCACAAAGATTGAATTTTTTTATTTATTTATTTTATTTTTTATTTTTTCCTTTTTTTTGTTTTTCTTTTTTTAATTTTTTTAAACACCACCCATCACCAGTGCAACGGTCCCATCACCATTGTCCCAAATCTCCCTCCTCCCCAACCACTCTAGACAGGCTCTCCATTTCCCTCATGCATTCTCATTATTAGGACAGTTCAAAATGTAGTTATTTCTCTAACTAAACGCATCACTCTTTGTGGTGAGCTTCATGAGGTGAGCTGGAAATTCCAGCTCTTTTCTCTTTTGTGTCTGAAAATTATTATTATTGCAAGAATGTCTTTCATTTTTCTTAAAACCCATAGATTAGTGATACCAATCTGCATTTTTCTCTCTCTCTCTGACTTATTTCACTCAGCATGATAGATTCCATGTACATCCATGTGTAGGAAAATGTCATGACTTCATCTCTTCTGACAGCTGCATAATATTCCATTGTGTATGTGCACCACAGTTTCTTTAGCCATTCGTCTGTTGAAGGGCATCTAGATTGTTTCCAGGGTCTTGCTATGGTAAATAGTGCTGCAATGAATATAGGTGTAAGGAAGGGGGTTTTGTATTGTATTTTTGTGTTCCGAGGGTATATTCCAAGGAGTGGTATAGCTGGATCGTATGGGAGCTCGATTTCCAATTTCTGGATGAATCTCCATATCGCTTTCCATAAAGGTTGAACTACATGGCATTCCCACCAGCAGTGGATAAGAGTTCCTTTCTCTCCACATCCCGCCAACACTGTTTGTTCTCATTCTTTGTGATGTGTGCCATTCTCTGTGGTGTGAGGTGGTACCTCATATTTGATTTGCATCTCCCTGATGATTAGTGATGTGGAGCATTTTTTCATGTGTCTTTTGACCATTTGTATTTCTTCTTTGTCAAAGTGTCTGTCCATTTCTTCTCCCCATTTTTTGATGGGATTAGATGTTTTATTTTCTTGTAAAGTTCTGTCAGTGCCTTGTATATTTTGGAAATTAGCGCCTTATCTGATGGGTATAGGGTGAATAGTTTCTCCCACTCAGTGGATGCCTCTTGTATCCCGAGCGCTATTTCCTTTGAGGTGCAGAAGCTTCTCAGCTTAATATAGTCCCATCTGTTGGGGCCCGGGAGATAGCATGGAGGTAAGGTGTTTGCCTTTCATGCAAAAGGTCATCAGTTCAAATCCCGGTGCCCCATATGGTCCCCCGGGCCTGCCAGGAGCAATTTCTGAGCATGGAGCCAGGAGGAACCCCTGAGCACTGCCGGGTGTGACCCAAAAACCAAAAAAAATATATATATATTCACATCTGTTAATATCTGCTTTCATCTGCTTGGAGAGTGCATTTTCTTCCTTGAATATGCTTGTAGTCTCAATGTCCTGGAGTGTTTTGCCTATGTGTTGTTCTATATATTAAGATTGAATTTTGAACTTTGCACATATTAGCAATCTGAACTAGATGTCCTTGTACTCATCTTCACTCCGCTCTTGTAGCTTGGTGGTGATTTTCCAATCAACACCAGCATATTTCACAGAGATTATAAGCACACTCTGCACAATACTAGCTCTTAGAAGGTGATCTCATGCCTTTTTTTCTTTAACAGCCATGTATATTTGTTAACTTTTCCTTGGGGAAAAAAAATCAACATTTTTATTTCCAATTCTCCATCAATGACCACAAGCCCCTCCATCACTTTGCAGTTACAGTTAAAAGTTACAAGTATATGGTCCCCTGTGCCTGCCAGGAGCAATTTTTGATTATGGAGCCAGGAGTAACCCCTGAGCACTGCTGGGTGTGACCCAAAAACCAAAAAAAAAAAAGTTACAAGTAATCGGGGCCAGAGCAATAGTGCAATGGAAGGGAGTTTGCCTTACATGCAGCTGAACCAGGAGGGACGTGGGTTCTATCCCCGCAGTCCAATATGGTCCCCCAAGCAAGGAGTGTTTTCTGAGCACATAGTCAGGAGTAACCAAGAGTAACCTCTGAGCATCACTGGGTGTGGCCCAAGAGCAAAAACAAAACAAAACAAAAAGCTACAGGTAATTATTTTTTCTATAAATAGTATATTCTTTAAGATCTTCTTAATCTAATTAACAGTTGATCCTACTTAATCTATTAAAGTGAGCATATATAGAAATTGAAGTGAGTTTTCCACAGTTCTCATTTCAGTGTCCATTTCTTCTCACATTATTTAACATGGCAACTGGATATTTTCCCACTAATTTCAAATATTTTAAGTATTTATGTAGATAGAAATAAGAAGTAAAGAGAAATCTCTATCCTCTGCAATTATGTAGAAAATCCACATAAACATCGATGTTATAGTAAGAAAAAAATCCTGAGTTAGGATCCTGAGTTAAGAAAATAAAGACCTAGAAGGAAAGAGGAGAGAGATAACAAAATGAGGAAAAGATGACTCAGAATAAGACCAGATGCTGTGAAATTAGATATTTTCTCTGACAGTTTTCTCCGCTAAAAGTATAATTTTGGGTCAAAAACTTAATTCTGAGACATATTCCCAATTTCATTCTTCTGGATAATTCTAGAAGGGTTAAAATTTCTCCCAAGTTTGATAAACTCAGTTCACAACCCATGTATTGAACTGAGGAATTATTCTGGACATTTGAGAAAATTGCACCTATAGATATGCAGATAAATGACAGGTTGAGAGATAAATATATGACCAGGGGTGGGGGACATAAAAAGGCCATGTATCCATTCCTGCCAAATCACATCCCTTAAGTTATATCTAATTATATCTTAGTCCTCTATTTACCTGTTTCCATGAGCAGTTAATGATGGAGGATGATAGGCAAGAAGACTGTAATAAGTCATGAATGGATTTTCTTTAAAATTTTCTCCATGCCTTTGCATTATTATGTCTTTGGAATAAAAATAGGTAGCCTAATTTGCACATTCTTTCAATGTTTCAGTGTGTATTGTCTCTGTGTGTATTTCTCCTCTTCCTTGGCTTTCTGCTGAATATGCATCTCAGAAAGAATTCAAGTTTCCTAGGCATAATTTTGATGAATAGGAACCTATGAGGCTTAATAAGAAGCACCAAAATGGACAGGCACCTAAGGGGAAAAACAGGTCTGTGTTGATGGATGTCTTTCCCAGGGGAGTTGGGGCACTGCTGAGATGCAGTTTTTCCAGCAAGTGGGCAAAATGGAAAGATAATTCAAGACAGCACATGCAAGGCTGGATGTGCCATGTATTTCTCAGCAGCAGTGTGCAGAAAAAATCATTTAAGCAGCCATTTCACATAGTGCCAAAGGGACTTAGAGCTGTACAGAAATGTGCAGCCAAGAGAGGACTACATGGAATGAAATTTGAATCTACCTTCCTCCAGTTAAGTGATGGCCCAAGGTGAGCTTCATGTACTCCTTTATTATTGTATTAAACTTCCACCAGGACATTAATTTTAGTATGCCCAGTTGTTCTTTACTAGTAGAAGTCAAGCATTCCCTATTTTCATGTTCTGAGTCATACAGGGTGCAAGACTATATTTTTTACAAATCTAAAGGACATCACTTATCATGCATACCTTGACCCAGGGCTTTAATGCTGACTTTAGCAGTGATAGTCACTGAGTTTTTTTTTTTTTTCCCATATGAACATGTCACATCCTTTCTGAAGGAAAAAGATACTTACTTCCTTTTTAGTTCTTGTCCATCTCCATGTACCTCATATGCAAATTCCTTTATCTTTTGTTTTATCTGTGACAAAGATTGAAATGTTCTAAGTCAATTTTATTTTCATCAATTGCGGGTTAATTTTGGATTTTTAAAATGTTTTGTCCTCATGCTTAAAATCTGCAGCCCTGCTCTCTGTAGTGGAATAGTAGTTCCCACAGCTAGCCAATACTTGAAGCCAGTAAATGAATTGCCTGTAAATCCACTTCTTATATGCAAGCCAATCAAACCCATACCCTTCCTATATAAGACTTTAGTTAAGGATCATTACCATCTGCACAAATGTCGCAGTCAACAATCAAGACTGTCCTATTTCCCAACATCTGGCAAAATACTCCATGCTGGCCAAAGATAAGCCTGTATACTCTACCACAGTCATTTCTTCTTATTGCAATCATCATAACAATTTCTCATGCTTTTTTTCTCTTTCTTCTGCTGCCTTCTAACCTAAAATGGAAGCCTCTGTATGACTCCTTTCCCCCATAAGAAATCCTTCCTTATAGGAATTTAAATGAGGGTATTTTTTAAAAATTATTATATTGATCATAGTGGCTTACATATCTTTCACATTAGTATTTTAGGTACATATTAACATTGAATCAGGGGAATACTCATCACCAAATTTGTCCTCCCCCTTCCTCATTCCCTATCTGCAACCCATATCCCCCACCATCACCCCCCAGGCTGCTAGAGTAGGTGGTCCCCTCTTTGTCTAGCTTACTATCAGTGATCATACATCTGTTTGGTTCTGGAGTCCTCCCTTGTTTCTCCCTCTATTTGAGAGACTAAGCTAGATAAATCGAGTTATGTGGTTTTGTTTGAGGGAAAGAAAAGCAATAGAATGGGGTAAAGATTAAGAAAAAAATTTTTAAAAAAATGCTGAAAATGGGCAGAGTCCTTCTAGTGGCTATCAGACTCAGTTTGAGAGAGGACATGAAAAAGGTAATTGAAACACCATAACAATACAAAAATAAATGTCAAATTAAATATCCAGTAAGCCCTAAAGCAATAAAGAGAAGCACCACACAATAGTCTTGGTTCTGAATTCAAATAATGCCGGAGTGCAAAAAGAAAGAGAAAGATAAGATAAGATAAAATAATATAAAATAAAAAAGGAGACATCAACTTCAATATCTATACCAAAATAAAGACATCAAGAAAACAATCAATTGGGGCCCGGGAGATAGCATGGAGGTAAGGCGTTTGCCTTTCATGCAAAAGGTTATCGGTTCATACATAGGTCATTACAGACTTCCTTCACTTTTATTTTTGTCATACGAAACAATGGAGTATTAAGATCTTTGGTTATAGGTTTTCTTCTCTACCACTCTAATTGATATATTTCTATATATCTATCAATATATATGTATATTAATTTTTAGGCCATTTTAGTATTCAGGATGTACTACTGGCAATGTATTAAGGGATCACTCCAGGGTTCAGTGATTAAAGCAGAATGAACCATGAGCTGAAGATTCTATCTGCCTGTTGTACTTTCTCTCTGGCCTCTGTAAAATAATGCTTTCTAATTTAAGTCAAAATTTTGTTTGAGGGGCCACACAATTATTCATAGTTGTGTGCTTAGGGATCACTCTAGGCTGTGCTCAAAGGGCCGAGAACTAAACTGTCCAATTATGTGCAAGACAACTGCTAAATCACATCTTTATAGGGTCTGTTGAAGAATCATAGGCATCAAAATCTCCTTCACCTTGAACTGTAGTCCTAACAAGAATTAACAAGTAAGGTCCCAAGATTTAATATATGCAAGAATAAAAATCTACTTTGGATTTGTTACAGGGAGAACACAGGCTTGAAGAGCAAGCCAGACTTTATAATCTTGATTGAATAATTACTTTTAAATTATTGAGTAGTTTATAACTCAGCCGTTCTACATTCTTTAAATTCAAGTTGGAGGAAATGCAACCCTTGTTCCCAAACGTTAACAATTCCTGAGATCCATATATGTAAATCATCACTTACCATTTTAGTATGCCACCTTATTATGGAAATGTCATAAAAACACAGAGCAAAATATAAGAGTGGGTTTTGGAGGTGGCAGTAGTATTCTCAGAAAAAAATTAAAAGATATTTAGTGAAATTTGATTTCAAAAATGAGAGGAAACTCATGACCGGAATGCTCTCGTTGTCTCCCTTTGTCTTTCTCTTTCACACATACATACACACATAAATGCGTATATTTAAGTCTATATTCCAAAAGCAGTCATATTTGAATAGAGGGTTTTTAAGCAAGTAAAAAATATTAAATTAGATCTTAAGATTAGGATTTGTCTTTATAAGAAAAGAAACACCATAATGTGCTTGCAAACTAAAAACAATAACAAAGACAACAAACAATAAATGAACAAACAAATCATGAGTTCAAAGAAAGGGCAACTCCTTTTAAATAAATAATAATCCTCATAAGAAATCAGAGTTGCTAGCACTTTGTCTTGAACTTCCATTTTTCATAAAAGAAAGGGAAGTTATCTGTTGTAGAAGTCACATAATTTATAAAATTTTGTTTTGTTTGTCTGCACAGACTAATATAAAGGTGAATAGGCAAAAACAAAGTGTAGCCTTAGAAGTTAGAGAGGCAATATCTTTCAGGAAGGAAATAAATTTCAAAGATAATGTAAGATAATATATTGTGAACATACTCTTTCATTAGTATATATATATATATATATATATATATATATATATATATATATATATATATATATCATTCAGTCAAAACTTTAGTGAGGCAGAAAGGGGGCCCGGGAGATAGCATGGAGGTAAGGCGTTTGCCTTTCATGCAAAAGGTCATTGGTTAGAATCCCGGTGCCCCATATGGTCCCCCGTGCCTGCCAGGAGCAATTTCTGAGCATGGAGCCAGGAGTAACCCCTGAGCACTGCCAGGTGTGACCCAAAAAACAAAAAGAATATTTCAAAGAAGCAAGTTTTTGAGGTAGTTTGAGAAGGAACTTAAATGGTAATATAAAGAATTTCTTAGTAATCATGTTTGTGAAAAAAATAATAGGGTCACTGGCATGATTTATTATTTTATTTTATATTTTATTTGGTTTTGCTTTGGGCTAAACTAGGTGGCGCTCAGGAGTTATTGATGGCAGGCTTGGGGGACCATATGGGATGCTGGGAAACGAACCCGAGTCTGTCCTGGGTCTACCGTGTGCCAGGCAAAACGCCCTGTCGCTATGCTATCACTCCAAGCCAGGCATGTATTTTTATGAGCACATTTTAGAAGCTTAAAAATTGCCTAGATACTTACCTGGCAGGAGAGATACCATGATTACGAAGATGGTTTCCCCAGGGCCAGGCTTATCCATTGCACTCCTGATATGCTGACCCCTGCGATTTCCCCAAATGTGGGAAACTGTACTGAATTATTTATGGTAGTGGGGAACTGCATTCACACTCTCTCCTGGAAATAAAAAGAAATTACATAGAGAAAGGTATAACATGATGTAAATAAAAATTGATAAGACTGGAATAAATTAGGTGAAAAAAATCAATGAATGATAGGACAATAGGAAGTATCATAAACCTATATTTTATTTTGAGATTGCTAAACATAGGTCACTCTTGTTATTCTTCTGAAGTTAATTTATCTTTCCCTTTTGTCTTATCTTAAGAACATAGTATTCATTTTTTTTAGTGTATCATACACTAGGAGTGGGTTTCTGGTTATTTATGATTTTTAAATTTTCTGAAACTAAAAAATAAAAGTTTTTATTGATTCTTAAATATTCCAGACTCTCAAAAAATATTCCAAACTATCTTGGAATAGTTTGTATTTCTCATTATATATTTTCTTCCTCAGGACTTCAAAAAGATTTATAAGTCCTGCTATATCATATTTTAATTTCTATCTTTTTCTATGCTTAAATGCTGACAATTTCTTCTAAATAATCTTCCAGCTCTTCAAAATAATCTTCTAGTTCTCTAACTTTCTGTGGCAGTATCCAGTCTACTGTTTAATCTTACTTTTGTTGGTTCTATTTTCCTGTATGTTAAAATCTATTCTATGGTTGTTTAAATATTTCAAATAATCATTTGTGTCCTGTATTTAATCAGTTCAATACTGTTTGTCCCTGATGATTGGTAGTTGTTTAACTTTTGAATTATAGACCTGTCTCTTTCTGTATGTGCACATTCTTTTCCATATAATTTCATTAAATAATGTTGAGCTATAACACATAATTCATAACTGTTTATGAAGCTGAATTTATGGGCTATAGAAACAAGTACAGGATTGTTTTGAAAGAAATAATGAGTGTTACATTGACTTCCAGGTATCGATAATGGATATAGGCTGTGAATTAAGATGTAAAATATGAATTTCAATGGAAACTGAAGCCAAATTATTGCGTTGTCAATTGTAAATAATATTTTACAATTTAATTTTCATTTACAATACAATTTTTAATTGTATAATTTATAGATCTCACAACTTACAGTTCACTTTAGGTAGGATATTAGTAGTTAAACTGCAGAGGTAAGAGTAAGTAAGATTAATTAATTTGACTTTGACCTATCTGTGGTCTAAATATCAACCAGGGTTTCAGGTAGAAAGAAATGTTTTAAAAAATTATGCAGTAGGGCAAAAGCGATAGCCTAGCAAATAGAGCAGTTGCCTTGCATGCAGCAAATCAAGTTCCATCCCATATGGTCTCTGAGCCTGCCAGGAATGATTTCTGAGTGCAGAGTTGAGCGCCACTAGGTATGGCCTCTAAAACAACTTTTCCCCAAAATGTATGAAGGTTCAGACTAGTAGGTTAACAAACAACAGAAGAATCCTAAATGTATGCAATGTAGATGTTCATAAAAGTACAAAAAAAAATGAATGATTAAACTTAAATGAGCAAAACATTCAAAATAATTTTAATAAAACTATGGAACTCTTGATAGACTTAGAAATAATTTTGACATTTAATGTGGACATTAATTTTGTTTTCTTAATTTTTATGAAATTTGGCAATCAAAAGCTGAAAAGAGAGACTGGCAGGTTTTCAGGAAGGAAGAATCAAGGAAGATTTTTATTATTTCCATTCTTAAAAATTATTTTTTGGGGGAATACTTACAAGCATATACCATACTTACAAGCAGATAATTGGGCCATGAATAAAAGATGGAAAATGCATAAAAGAGTAAATCTGAGAGACTTTTATTTTTAGAAAGTGTGTTTCAAGATGTAGTAATAATAAAAAATAAAGGGCAGAACTTGGGGGCTGGAGGGATTGAGCACAGCGATAGGTTGTTTGCCTTGCACACAGCCAAACCAGGACAGATGGTGGTTTGAATCCCGGCATCTCATATGGTCCTCCATATCTGCCAGGTGTGATTTCTGAGTGCAGGTCCAGGAGTGACCACTCAGCGCTGCATGGGTATGACCCAAAAACAAAACCAAAAATGTACAGAACTAAATATCCAAGCCAAAGGCAACAACAATGGAATCAAAAGACCTAAACTTTAGCTATCTAGACTTAAAAAGGATGTGTTATACTGGCAGGTTGGAGGCCAAAGGGGTGTGGTTTGGGATGCACTTGGGGAACATTGGAGAAGGGAGGTGGACACTGGTGGTAAGATTGGCTATCAGAATATTCATTGTATATCTGAAACTCAGCTATGAAGGACTTTGTAAAATACAATGATTTCAATAAATTAAAATTTTAATAAAAAGACACTTTAAAAGAAAAAGAACTCTACATAAGACTTAACAGAGGGGCAGTGCTTCTTCCTGTGAATCAAAGAAGAAAATGAAGGGAACTGTAGGTTTTAAGAAAGGCTAAAAGTGTTTCTTCTTGATAACAAGAAGCTCTCAGTTGAAAAGAAGAACGATGAAAATTGGAAAAAGAAAAGGTTTTGAAGAATTTTATAGGTAGCTGTTCAGAGGATGAATTGACTGAGAAGAAAAGAATGATTACTGCGTAATGGCATATGATTCTAAAAAGCATGCACCTGACTCAAGCAAAAAGCTTGTCACACACATTTCTAGACATGCAGTCCATGAGCTTTTAACCTATTGAAATGGGATCTGAGCACTTACATCTATAAAATCCAGTTAATATTGATATAGATAACTTAGAATTCATATTTTGAGAATCACTGTTCTTTAACAGGAATTAACTTTTTTAATTATTAGTTTAAAGTTAAATATGGAGGGGAGAAGCACTTCCAATTTAGATATTTTCTCTGAAGATTTCCTTAACAATTAGCTGTATTATATTAAGTTGTGCAACAAAACTTGGTTATATTAGCATATTTTATTTCAATATTTTTCAGACTAATTTCCTTTGGTTTAGTTGTTTTGTTTGTTTGTGGAGGGTCTTTATTATCCTGAAACTGGGTGTCAGATTTCTTAGGACTTTCCCAGGAAGTATTATTTTTCCATCTCTTTGGGATTATCTAAGCTCTGACTTGTTGTGCCCACTTAAGTGAATTGCACCCAAGTTTCATTTTGCTTAGTGTTGTTGAATGTTCATTTTTCTGTATCTCTACTATGATGAGCATTAAGTTTTTCAGAAACAGAGACTGTCCCTTTATGTCTTCCATTAAGCAGTATCTGGCACAGAGAGTTCCTGGATCTCATCCTAGGACTGAGTAATAATAATTTGATCTCCCAAGAGGGTTTTAGGAGGCATTGAAATATCCAATAGAATAGGCAGGAGAACAATAAATTAAAGAACATCAGGGCAAAGTTTTGCCTTAAATGATTTTCCTTTTCCCCATTGACTGTAGCTCTTATTAAAATAACATTAGCTAAGAAAATATTTCTGTATCAATTATAATTATGATAATGTTTCTCTGCATTTATAGAATTCTTTCTATTCTAATAATTCATGGTACACAGGTTTCTGCTCAGTTGGACAAAAAAAGCAATGAACTGGACTTGAACTTCCTATTCTATCATTGGGCAGCTCTTTGTCTCCTAACTATCTCTGAGCCCATTAGCATTGCTGGAGTCTAGACATTTATATGTGCCCTTCTCAGTGAAACTCCTTGGACAGAGATTCAAAAGAAAAATTTCAATTAGTTCCTCTCAAGGCTTAAATGCTTTTGTCCCTCACTGGTGTGCTCTCATCTTTAACAGGTGATTAAAGCCCTAATGAGCACATGGAGTTTTTCAGTCTGTTCCAAGCAATTATTTCCAAAGAAAAAGTAAAAAAGAAAAAGAAAAAAGAAACTGGAACCTGGGGAGCACACGATTGCTTTCAAGAGTCTATATTTTGTTGTTGGGTTTTGTTTTGTTTTGTTTTGTTTTGTTTTAGTTGAAAGGGGTTTACTCACTGAAAGACAGGGAAATCTTAGGTTTTATATTTCACCAAGACATTACATGCAAGCAGACTCTCCAATATTCATTTCATCTATATATTTCTTTCCAGACTTTTCAGGAGTAGAGTATATAACTAAATACATATCTATGCATACACATCTTTGTCTTTTATGACTGTTGTATAATAAAGAATATTTGTTCCCTATTGTCAGTTTTTGACCAAGGGCTGCATAAGCCTTTAGAAATTCCAGAGTGTAGGAATATTTCATTATTTTACTACTTACAGATGACCCCAAGTTAGCTTTGGAATAGGAGCTATTTACCAGAGAGAACAAAGCCTTTGTGCCATCACTATCCTCCAGATTATAGTCTGCTGCCTTATGTAAAGTTAATTAAATCATGAGCAATTGGTTGTAAGTTTACACTCCAATCCCTCACGATTCCCAAAAGGACAAGACTAGGACTGGAATTTACCATTCTCTAATCCTCTAATAGCTGGTTATGTCTGTGAGTAACCAGTTCCAATCTTTAGAGTATTTAGGAGATTTTCAAGGATCATTAATAGAACAAAAGGAACCTCTTGTAGGAAGTTTCCATGTCAGAGCCAAGATGTTTCTATAGCTATCTATTAAAACCATCACAGTTTCTTTTCTTTTTTTTTATTTTAGTTTTTCAGGCCACACCCGTTTGATGCTCAGGGGCTACTCCTGGCTAAGTGCTCAGAAATTTCCCCTGGCTTGGGGGGGACCATATGGGATGCCAGGGGATGGAACTGTGGTCTGTTCCTTGGCTAGCACTTGCAAGGCAGACACTTACCTCTAGCGTCACCTCACCGACCCCACACAATTCATTTTCATCTCTGTCCCAGACCTTCCTAAATATCACTTTTTATATTCATATACATATGTATTCTTTGTAACAAAGCTACAATACAAAATATAGAATTTTCATGGAATTATATAAATAAATTATTCTAGGGAATTATCCAATCTCAAGAGGTTGTAGAAACTTTTAAGTTTATATTCAGTAGCTTAGCAATGTCTCTAACTTAGGGTTTCCTCTGTAGCTTTCACCTGAATTGAGGGTAGACTTAAAATAAATGACTCAACTTTTGGGACAATTCTAAGAAACTGATGGATATCAGAAATGGATTATAGTATCCTCTAAATGGGGATGACATAGAACAATACATTTCAATTCTTCCTGAGCTCCCTCTCATATCTAAAGCTAAAGACAGAACCCGCAATGCCTAGGGAGTTGTGTTCATGTGTCCTGTGATGTATGGCCTAGAATAACTAGAAACCGTGAAATCAGCTAAAGTCCTGATTTATGATTCACACTGCCTGTAAATTATTAGGTAGTTTCTTGGGAGCAACTCTTCTGCCCTTTTTCTCATCACAGTTTTCTTAAAACCTGAGTGAATCATCAACTCAGAATCACCCCAGGCACTTGTTGAAAACAGAGTCCAACCAAGAATTATTCAATTTTAGTAGGGGACTGAGAGATAGAAATAAGCTCATATTTTAAATCAGCTTTTTGAGCCTGTTATTACATAGCGTGAATTTAAAAAACATCTCTATAGAAGCCAGTGATTATACAGTTGGTAAAGTGTTTGCCATGCATGAAACTGACCCCAATTAGATCTCCAGCATTTCGTATCATCTCCAAAGCAATGCTGGAGTGATTTCTCAGTAAAGAGAAAGGAGGAAGTCCTAAGTGATATCTCATGCAACTTAAAAAGAAAAAAAATTTTTTTTGGTATTTTTGGGCCACACCCGTTTGATGCTCAGGGGTTACTCCTGGCTAAGCGCTTAGAAATCGCCCCTGGCTTGGGGGGACCATATGGGACGCAAGGGGATTGAACCACGGTCCTTCCTTGGCTAGCGCTTGCAAGGCAGACACCTTATCTCTAGCGCCACCTCTCTGGCCCCAAAATTTTATTTATATATATATATATATATATATATATATATATATAATATATATATATACTGGTTTTTGAGCCACACCCTGCGATGCTCAAGGATTACTCCTGGCTATCTGCTCAGAAATAGCTCCTAGAAGGCACAGAGTACCATATGGGACGCTGGGATTCGAACCAACTACCTTAAGTCCTGGATCAGCTGCTTGCAAGGCAAACACTGCTTTGATATCTCTCTGGCCCCAAGAAAAATTATTTAAAAATTCTCTTTATCTGTATTTCTTTTCTTTTTAAGATTTTTATCTTTTTTTAAATAATTTTTATTTTGACCAAAGTGGATTACAAATTTTTCACAGTGATATTTTAGGTAATAGTGACATTGAATCAGGGGCATTCCCACCACCAATGTTGTCCTCCCTCTGCCTTGTTCTCAGCATGCATCCTATATCCCCCTCCTTTGCCCCCTGGACTGCCAGTATAAGTGGTTCCCTCAGTGTCTAACTTGTTGTAGATTGGGTATCGATTCTGCTGTGGTTGGTTTTGGATTTGGGGTTTAAGTCTGTTCATTTCTTATTTCTACTCAATGTTCATACAACTGTTTGGTCTTGGTATAATCCATTATTCCCCCCTCAATTTGTGAGGCCGAACAAGATGGTTCAAGTCATATGGTTCTGTGTGGAGGAAAGAAAAAAAAGAAAAAAGAGGAGGAGCAAAAATCAAACAAGCAAATAATGGGATAAGTCATTCTAGAGGCTATAATTACCTATTTAAGAGAAGAAATGGGAAAAAAAGAAGAAAAACATAAAAGCAATTAAAAAAATCAAACAAAAGAACCCTAAAAGCACCACAGAAATAAAAATAACAACTAAACAATAACCATGGTCTTGAAATAAAAATAAAGAAGCACACACGAAAAATAAGAAAAATAAACAAGCAAAGAGCACAATAACAAAAAATTAATTTATGCTTCTTTTTTTTGCATAG
This sequence comes from Crocidura indochinensis, assembly GCA_004027635.1. Lineage (NCBI taxonomy): Eukaryota > Metazoa > Chordata > Mammalia > Eulipotyphla > Soricidae > Crocidura > Crocidura indochinensis. The sequence goes on along the minus strand of PVKC010001596.1, from coordinate 6,591 downwards.
GCACAGTAAATATTGGGGAGATTAGAAAGGGAATTCCATTGGCCTAAGAAATACAGGGTTTCTCTGCCCTTGAAGCATACTCTCATGGGAATAACTACAGGCTCCATATGCACTTTTACTCTCCTCTTGGTCTTTTTGTGATGTCTGGAAACTTTCCGCTCAGTTGTGATGTTAAAATCAGGTCTCTGTAACTAGAGATCTTGGTATTTGCACAGGTCAGAGAATGGAACCTATGATGGAGTCTTTCTTTAGGGTTCTAGAAGTTCTGTTTCATTACTGTAGTTATAATTAGTATTCTCTAGTTTATGGTCTTGGTTTTTGCACTGACCCTAGGATGAAGCTTAGGATAGACTCTTTTGATATGTTTTCAGAAGTTCTGCTCAGTTGCAGTTGTCTCAGCTAGACCTCTGGGATTATAGATCTTGGTGTTTGTACATATCATAGGCCAAAGCCTAGACTAAGGTCTTTTATATTGGTACTAGGATAAGTTCTGTCCCCAGTCATGGTTGTCACAGTTAGTCTTCTGTAGTTAGAGATCTTGGCTTTTGCACAGATCAAAGGATGTTGTATCTTCTGATTTCACCTAACAATAGTTAGGTGATGAGGTAAGACAACCTGCTCTTAGACCAAGTTGTTGTCATATCCTCATTGTCAGAATGTCATATCAAAACTGATGCATGTTGATGTCAGAGCAGTATTAAAATGTCCCAGATGGAATTTGTGTCAGGGAACTGTTGTGGAGAACTGTGTCAGATCTATGTTTGAGATCTAGGACGGTCGCTGTCTGATCACATGGAGTCTAAGTTGAGACCACATGACATATGTTCAAGGTGGGAGGTGCCCCTGTATTGTAAAATGTATGAGTTCTTAACCCTAGTAGATAAGAGCTTGTTTCTATACGTATAATTTCCCCTTTTTTAGTATGCCTTTGCAAAAAGAAATGATGCTGTTATATTGCTAGTGCATTTGGGGGATGACAGTATCAGACTCCATCATCTCTGTGCCCTTGTTTTGACCTGAGCTTTTATTTCAGGCAAGACTTTTTCCTTTAGGTTTTTGTACCAAGCAGAACCAAAACAGGTGAAGTTAAGGAAGAGAAGAAAACAAAACACGACAAAAGAAAAAAAAAATATATATACTCACATATATATATATACATGATATAAAAATAAATAAAAATGAGTTTAAAAAAGTAATTAAGGGAACAATGTAATGGAGAAGACTACCTTATATTTGTGGATAAACAGGTTAGAGATAGTGTTATAGAGGTTTTAAACTTATAAAGGAAATATAGGCTTCCTCATTGTCTTTTGAGATATTCTTGTGGGGGTGGAATCCAAGGCACCTTTTCATCTTGTTGATTTTGAGAAATTATTTGTGGCAGGAAGGATTTGGGTAGGGTTTTTGCACTGGGGATCCTTTTGGAGCTGAATCAGGTATCAAGCAACGGTCCACATTTAGGGGAGGGTTGAGAAGGTGGGCTACAGAGCATGAGTCAGCAGGAGTGTTGGTTGTGTTTTCTTGCCCGGGGACAAGATGTGGTGGGGCTGAGTGGGTCTCCCTTCTCTTGAGAGCTGGGTGATGGCTTATTGTGCAGGGGTTGGTCTTGATACCTAATGGGTTAAGAACTGATGGAAAAGAGTGTTAATAAGACAGGATATCAGATTGGAATTTGAGGGTGAAAAGAAAGTAGGATTTCTGAATGGGGGGTAGGAGGGAAAGTACATAGAAAGGGCTACATATACTATAAACATGGATTGTTTACAATTTAAGTTTGGCTCTCATAGAGGAGCCCTCTCTATATATACTCATGCCCACATAAAGACATACAGTAGTGATCTATTCTTAAGGTGTTGTTAGAGGGCTGACCCTAATAGGATGGGTCTGAGCTCTTAATGACTGGTTGAATTATGTAAGATAAATAATTAGCTTAGGTATAACTTAAGAAAAAGAGGAAGGGAGAGCAAAAGATTAGAGAGGAGAATAGAAAAATAGGTAAATATAGTAAAAATAAATTTAAAAAATTTAATAAATCAAATAAAAGAAATTGAATCAGTGCATCGGAGATGGGAAGTTTTCCCAGTTTCTAGACATTTCATCAGTGATGGGGTTGGACCATGCTAAATAAAGGCTTCATGGTTAGATAATGGCAGAAGCAGTTTAGGATACACATTGGTTTCATGTCTCGAGTACTAAACAACGTTTTAATGAAGCAGACCTACCTATGTTGGTAGCTACCTTATGTAGTATTGTCCACTGCATCTTATGTATCGGAGTTCTTTTCCTAAAGAGAAACTATCAGTGTGGGTTTTATTTGACATAGATTGAATTGATGATGATGAGGAAGAAGAGGAAGAAGAAGAAAGGGGAGAAGGAAAGTTGGGAGAAGAGAGGAGCAAAGAGAGAGAAAGGAAGTGATTATTTACCCAAACGTGTTCAATGAGTATGCCTGTAATATAAGTCTGTGTTTCGTAGTTGACTGTTTCAGTGGTTTGAATGACCTTATGCTTCAGGTTCTAATAGAGGACATAAACCAGAGAAAAGGGTATATTGGATTGTTTTATCAAGATATTTTCATAATGCAAACTAAATATGGTATCTATTATGACTGGGCACCGAGTTGTCAAATTAGGTTGTCCACACTTTATATCCAAGAATCCCTGTGGACAGAGCAGCTGAGAGGTTATTTGATACCTAGTAAGATAAGGCACTAAAACATATTGTTAGGAAATGCTGCCACTGAAGTCTCTGGCTTCCAATCATATTCTTCACCTGTATCTGTGTATAAGTTTTCCAAGACATTATTATAAGCCTTTGTAGTAAAAGGCTGATTGCATACCTGTTCACTAAACCATTGTTTCCATTGTTACTGGTTTCTTTATGGTATGATGGATAGTTTAGGCTTTGCATTGTTCCTCTTTCACTTGTTTTGAAAACTTCTCCCCAGTAAATGCTGACAAATACAATGCTTGTAGTTTCTACCTTATAAGACCATTGTGTTTGCTCTTGGATTGTTATATATAATATATATGGTGTATATTCTAAGTATCTCAGAAAAGTGTTACTATTCTGCATTTATCCTTCATGTTTTGCTTACTTCATTTAACATATATTTTGTAGATCCATCCATGTTGCTGCAACATCCATGATTGTATCATTTCTAATGGCTATGTAGTATTCCATTGTGTATAAATACCACATCTTCAAGATCCACTCATCTGTTGTTGGATATCGAGGTTGAGTCCAAATCTTGGCTATTATACTGAGTTCTGCGATAAATAGTGGAGTGCACAAGTAACATTAGCATTAAAACCTGTTTTTATAAATGTTTTGTGTGGGAGAAATAGTTTTCCTTTCTGTGAGTTGTTTGATTACTCTTGAATTATGCCTATATGATTATAGACTCTCCTCTGTCTCTCAATCTCTCATAACATTTTTGTTGAAAAACAAACACAAATCTTTAATTATAATTTAATTATTTTGAATTATATCACTTAGCAAGAAAATATTTATTTCAACTGTCAAAAACATTTACTATATTTTATGAGAGTTTAGCTATGCTTACAGAAGTTTAGATTCTATTTAAGTTTGTTTCATGTGTTTCCAGTTGCAAAAATCATGGCGCATGTAGGGTTTAATGTGGAGTCAAGTGGGCAATTATTTAGGATAGAACTAAATAGACCATAAAATATTTATTTCAAGAACCCTAAGTCAAGAGAGAAAATATTTATCTGCATGACTTTAGCTTGAAGCTTTGTTCTTTTATGAATTGCAAATTCAAAGAATGGGTCCTGTGGGGTAAAAGTAACAACATTTTTAAAAATGTTTTTTTCAAAACTACCTCTTTAAAATACATTTTACAAATTTTTCATATCAGTCTTACACATTATTTTTAACCTGAAATAACAGTTTACACAACTGTACATATTATAAGGATCTGATATCATGCATTTTCAGTGTATTTTTTATCCTACTAAAGCCACCACCAAGATATCAATACCCTTATAAAAAGTATATTCAACATGGAAATCTGATAAGATGGGAGAGAAGGTTATTTTAGTCTTAAGAAACAGGTAAAGGATCACAATGGAAATGGTAAGAAGTGAGGCAACAGAATAAATAAAGTAAACATTAGCTTAGGGTTATTTCTTTTGTTTGATTGTTTTGTGTCTTAGGCCACAGCCAGTGATGCTTAGGGGTTACTCCTGGCTCTGCATTCAGAAATTGCTCCTGGCAGACTCTAGGACCCATATGGGATGCTGGGGATAGAGTATTTTCTGTTCAAGTCAGCTGCATGCAAGGTTAAAGCCCTACTGTCTACCTTGAAGTTTTGTATTGTCATAAATATACCAAAGGCTAACCCTATATATGGCTCAGAGAACCCTATGACACTAAAAATTAAATGCTGATTATAAGCCAATCCCATTCAAACAATTATATGAGAACCCAGAGTTATAGCACAGTAGAGAGTGCATTAGCCTTGCATGCAACAGATGTGGCATCCCATATGGTCCCCTATGCACTGCCAGGAATAATGCCTGCGTGCAGAGCCAGGAATAACCCTGAGTGCTGGAGAGGAAAAATATCTATGAGAAAATTAAAAGAAGCACAACTAAGACAACTATTTATGGGTATCTCAATCATAAACACTTGAATGAGAAGGTGGAGCAAACAACTTAGGTGAATGTAAGATTAGGGAACGCAAAAGTTGCACTCACACCCATTAGATGCTTAAGAGAAACAGGTGGCATATAAGTATCTTGCTTTTAAAACTAGTAATTTTATGGAACTAAAGAGGTAATAAAGATGTAAGGCACTTGTCTTGCATGTGACTCTGCATGTTAAAGCATTGTATAGCATATGATCCACCAAGTAAAGTGAGGAGAGATTCTTGAGCTCAGAGTCTGGGAAAATTCAGAGCATAGATCTCTATGGCCCAAAATAATATATGACAAAACAAAAACTGCTAAATTCTGTGGATTTATATTTTAGGGTATTTTTTCTTTTTTTTCTATTTTAGGGTATTTTTTTAGAAGGGATAGTTAGTCTGAAGATTTTTCCTTAAAAATTTTAAATTGCATAAAATTTATGCCTATAAATTTATAATCAGAATGTTTCAATATGTGTATGCCAAAATATGACTTACAGTATTGTTCTTATGTCTATATTTTATGGCATTAAACATAACAGAATTTGTAAGTAGTGTTGCTCAATGCAGAGACACTAAATAGCTTCTATGATGCAAAGTTAAAGAAGACACACTCTTCTAGAAGGTTTTTTATATCTATCTATTGGTTTTTACATAGTTTGATATCATATGGCTTTTTAAATAATATCTGGAGAGCATAAATGAAGTAATTGGTTTTAAAAAATAAAAACTAGAGAAATTAAATCAGCTCCCAAATATATGAAATATTATACTTACTTTTTTCAGGTGTGTCTCTGAAAAAAGCCATATAGTGAGAAAAGAAAAAAGCACCTATCACATATTTTTATTAGTGCCAATATCTAACATCATTTTTTGTTTTGGACGAATTCCTGTTTTTTCTTCTTTTTTAATTTATTTAAAGATCTTGATTACAGATATGGCTGTGATTAGGATTCGGTCATATAAAAAAACACCTCCCTTCACCAGTGCAACATTCCTACCACCAATGTCCAAAATCTCCCTCATCCCACCCCACCCCCTCCTGTACTCTAGACAGGCTTTCCAATTCCCTCATTCATTCACATGATTATAGTAGTTCTCTGTGTAGTTATTTCTATAACTGCATTCACCACTCTTTGTGGTGAGCTTCATGAAGTGAGCTGGATGTTCCAGCCCTCCTCTCATTGTCTCTGAGGATTACTGCTAAGATGACTTTTATTTTTCTTAAAACCCATAGATGAGTGAGACTATTTTGCATCTCTCTCTCCCTCTGACTTACTTCACTCAGCATAATAGACTCCATGTACATCCATGTATAGGAAAATTTCATGACTTCATCTCTCCTGATGGCTGCATAATATTCCATTGTGTATATGTACCACAGTTTCTTTAGCCATTCATCCATTGAAGGGCATCTTGGTTGTTTCCAGAGCCTGGCTATTGTGAATAGTGCTGCAATAAATATAGGTGTGAGGAAGGGATTTTTGTACTGTATTCTTCTGTTCCTAGGTATATCCCTAGGAGTGGAATAGCTGGGTAGAATGGGAGCTCAATTTCCAGTTTTTGGAGGAATCTCCATATCGCTTTCCATAGATTTGGACTAGATGGCATTCCCACCAGCAGTGGATAAGAGTTCCTTTCTCTCCACATCCCTGCCAGCACCGATTGTTCTCATTCTTTGTGATGTATGCCAATCTCTGTGGTGTGAGATGGTATCTCATCGTTATTTTGATTTGCATCTCCCTGATGATCAGTGATGAGAATTTTTTCATGTGCCTTTTGGCCATTTGTATTTCTTTTTTTATCAAACTGTCTGTTCATTTCTTCTTCTTATTCCTAATTATTGTAATTGTTGGGGTTGACACATTTGGTTTACTCTATTGTTCCTAATGTTTTATTTATTCAACATTCCACATCATAGGAACTTACAATTCCTTTTTTTT
>PVKC010001595.1:0-49180 GCA_004027635.1 Crocidura indochinensis | reverse complement strand
TTTTTTGGTTTTCTGGGCTACACTCGGTAAAGCTCAGGAGTTACTCCTGGCTATTCGCTCAGAAGTCGCTCCTGGCAGGCACTTTGTGGTTTTAGGGTCACACCCGGAAGTGCTCAGGGGTTACTCCTGGTTCCATGCTCAGAAATTGCTCCTGGCAGGCACGGGGGACCATATGGGGCACCGGGATTCGAACCGATGACCTTTTGCATGAAAGGCAAACGCCTTAACTCCATGCTATCTCCCGGACCCCCAGTTTGCTACTTTTGTATATTGCTGTTGTATTGTATTTTTGTGTTTCTAGGGTATATCCCTAGGAGTAGTATAACTGGATCATATGGAAGCTCAATTTCCTGTTTCTGCATGCCTAAATTCATTGCATCTCTATTTACTATAGCTAGAATCTGGAAACAACACAGATGCCTGACAACAGACAAGTGGCTAAAGAAACTATGGTTCATATACACAATGAAATATTAAGCACCTGTCAGGAAAAATGAAGTCATGAATTTTTTCTGTACATGGATGGATATGGAAAGTATTATGCTGAGTGAAATGAATCAGAGAAAGGGAGATAGACACAGAATAGCCTCACTTGTTTGTGAGATTTAAGTATAATAAGACACAGCATGTTAATAATACCGAATCAATAGATATGAAATTTGAAAAAATAGCCCATGATATGAAGCTTACCACAAAGATTGGTGAGTACAGTGTGAGAAATAACTACAACAACTATCATGACAATGGTAGTGAGTGACAGAAATAGAATGTTTGACTGGAATACAGGCACGCAATGAGAAAGGGGGAGATGGAGGCATTGGTGGTGGGTAGGTCGCACTGGTGAAGGGGTTTGTACATCTTTATGACTAAATCCCAATTACAAACATGTTTGTAAACATGGTGCTTAAATAAAGATAATAATAAACAAAAAAGGGCACACACAAATAGAACATACACTGACAGTGGCACAAAAATTTTTTTGGCCAATATCTATATACAGCCCATATCTCCATTACTTCTGCAACTACTTAATATTTAGACTTTTAATGAGGCTACAACTATTAAAATTGATTGTTTGTGACATCCACTATATACTTTGTATTTTGCAACTATTTTGTTCACTCACTCCCCACATAGTTTTATTTAGATTATTTTCTTAGGTTTTCTTGTTTTCAGCTTCCAATATGTATTGTTAAAATTTTTTATTAGCTAATCATTTGAAAGCCACATTAAATTGCTTAAATTTGACAAAATATTTATTGAATTTAACACAAAATTGTATAGCACAAAACATGTGCCTTTAGAAAGTTAACACTTTGTGCTCGCTTCGGCAGTATATATACTAAAATTGGAACGATACAGAGAAGATTAGCATGGCCCTCAGGCAAGGATTACACACAAATTCATGAAGCGTTCCATATTTAAAAAAAAAGAAAGGTAACACTTTATTAATTAATGCACGCCCTAAATATTTCCTTTGAGAATGTCAACTTTCCTATGAAACGCATAATATGAAAGCAAAATATACCTGTCAATTTATACATATATCATGGAAATCTTTTTTTTTTTATTTTTGGGCCACACCCAGTGACGCTCGAGGGTTACTCCTGGCTATTCGCTCAGAAATCGCTCCTGGCAGGCACGGGGGACCATATGGGGAACCGGGGGATCAAACCCCGGTCCGTCCTAGGTTAGCGCTGGCACCTTATCTCCAGCACCACCGCCCGGCCCCACTATCATAGAAATCTTATTTGTACCAATTTAATATGTGACATTTTGTATAGGAGAATTAGAAAAGAAAAAAAAGTTAGAAGTATGGATGGGGATTTGTTTCTATCATAAAATCCATACCTTGCTTGTATAAGACCTGATCTCTAATACTAAACACACCCTCATTGAACTAATAATTCTGTGAGTAGTCTTGATCTCTTTGGTGGTGGTGAGGTATTATGGTAGCTAAGTATATAAAAACCTAAATGATTACATTATTGTACATAAAACAAAAAGTATAATAACTTAAAAATAAGATGCTTAGTTTACATTATTATTCTCATTCATATGCTTCTTCATATGTTATCTTTATATATAATGTTGAAGAAAAATACGTAACTTGTGTTCTCTGAGAATTTGTCATTTATTCTCTTCTGAGTTCTTAAGAGAAATTTGCTAGAAATTTATTCCAATAATGCATTTTACAGTATCATTACATCACAAATTACGCAAAGTGATTTCACTTAAACAATTCAGTAATAAGGTAGTTGGCAGGGCTCTGAAGATCAAGTATGGGCAGGAATAGAACCCAAATAGACAAAAAGTCAATGGAATTACATACATAATGACAATGCACAAGAAAAAACTTCAATCTTGCATTCTCTTCCTTTTTTGAATGCTGTTTGGATTTCAGGGAGGAAAAATTCTAAGGCAAACAAGAGCTTGATACAATTGATAAAATCTAATCTGTCCCTGAGATAAATACTAAGTGATTTCCCACACAAATTAGATATCTAAAGGCTAACCCAAAAAAAAAAAAAAAAAAACGTTGGCAAATGTATCTGTTCTAAAGTTCTCCTAAATGTCATCAAGGTTTTATGAACATGAGTATTTCTGTGGTCTTTTTTATGAACATGAGTACTTCCATGGTCTTCTGCCCTGTGCTTTGGAAGTTGATTTCTTTGGATTTCATACTGTTCTCGGTTTTTTTATGGGTAATAGAAATAGAGCATTAATGTAAAAGATTTTAGTGGAGTTTCAAAACTCTGGTCTACATAACTCACTTCTGTTTATCCTTCTATTTCTTTTCAGCCCTCTCAAATTACTCATGAGGATAAGTACCATGTTTTAATAGCAGGAACTATTGAGAGTAGACTGAGACTAATCAAAGGCTGTAGATTTCTAGGGGCTGGAGGGTTGGCACTAGAGGTAAGGCTTCTTGCCTTTCAAGCACTAGTCTAGGATGGACCGAGGTTCAATCCCTCAGAGTCCCATATGGTCCTCTTAAGCCAGGAGTGATTTCTGAGTGCATACCCAGGAGTAACCCCTGAGTGTTAAACAGGTGTGACCCAAAACACAAAAACAGAAAAAAAAACCACAAGACAAAGTCTGTAGATTTTTTACCCAATATAGAGTTTATGAATTTGGTTAAACAACTTCTTGGAAAGTAGAATGAAGAAATAACAACCGGTGGTTACAATATAAGTGAGATGGACTGAGTGATGTGTGAGGAATAAAGTTACCATGTAATAGCAGAAGTCTCAGCCATTCTGTGCAGAGGTAGCATGGGCCAGAGAAAACTGAGTGCTTTTCTTTAAGACCTAGCTGTAGCGATGCTATACAGTCAGCGTGTGAATCCTGTTCATAACTATATGCAAAATAATCCTAGAGAACTAAGAATCAATGAACAGATTCTTAGATTCATATATCCCTGCAAAACTAAAAGAAAATAGCAAATCTGAACTGGCCTGCCTAAAACAAGAAAAAAATTTTAAGTATCTTTATTTAAACACCTTGATTATAAATATAATTGTAATTGGGTTTCAGTCATGTAAAGAAAAGCCCCTTTACCAGTGTAGCATTCCCATCACCGATGTCCCAAATTGCCCTCCTTCCCACTGTCATCCCTGCCTGTACTCTAGATAGGCTTTCTATTGTCCTCATTCATTCACATTGTTATGACATTTTCAGTGTAGTTATTTTTCTAAAACTGCACTCACCACTCTTTGTGGAGAGCTTCATATTGTGAGCTGGACCTTCCAGCCTCATCTTTTTCTCTCTGTGAATTATTGAAAAAAATATCTTATTTTTCTTAAAACTTATATTTTGTCTATTTCTCTCCCTCTGACTTATTTCACGCAGCATAATAGATTCCATGTACATCCATCTATAGGAAAATTTCATGACTTCATCTCTACTTGATGCCTGCATAATATTCCATCGTGTATCACAATTTCTTTAGCCATTCATCTGTTGAAGGGCATCGTGGTTGTTTTCAGAGTCTGGCTATTTACAATAGCACTGGAATAAATATAGGTATGAGGAAGGGATTTTTGTATTGTATATTTGTGTCCCTAGGGTATATCCCTAGGAGTGGTATAGCTGGATAATATGTGAGTTCAATTTCCAGTTTTGGGAGGAATCTTTATATCTTTTTTCATAAAGATTGGATGAGACGGCATTCCCACCAGCAGTTAATAAGTCTTTCTCTCCACATCCCATCACTACTTGTTCTCATTCTTTTTTGAGGTTCGCCAATCTCTGTAGTGTGACATGGTACCTCATAGTTGTTTTGATTTGCAACTCCCTGATGATTACCGATGTAGAGCATTTATTCATATGCCTTGGCCATTTGTATTTCTTCTTTGACAAAGTATCTGTTTATTTCTTCTCCCTATTTTTTGATGGGATTAGATGTTCTTTTCTTGTAAGGTTCTGTCAGTGCCTTGTATATTTTGGATATTAGTCCCTTATCTGATGGGTATTGAGTGTTTCTCCAACTCAGTGGGTGGCTCTTGAATTCTGGGCACTATTTCTTTTGAGGTGCAGGATCTTCTCAGCTTAATATATTCCCATCTGTTTATCTCTGCTTACACTTGTTTGAAGAGTCCTGTTTCCTCTTCAAAGATGCCTTTAGTCTCAATGTCATGAAGTGCTTTACCTACGTGTTGTTCTATATACCTTATGGTTTCAGGTTTGATGTCAAGGTCTTTAATCCATTTGGATTGTACCTTAATACATAGAGTTAGCTGGGGCTCTGAGTTGGATTTTTTGCAAGTGGCTAACCAGTTGTACCAACACCACTTGTTGAAGAGGCTTTCTTTGCTCCATTTTGGATTTCTTGCCCCTTTATCAAAAATTAAGTGATCGTATATCTGGGAAGCATTCTCTGAGTACTCAACCCTATTCCACTGATCTGAGGATCTGTCTTTATTCTAATACCACTCTCTTTTAATAACTATTGCTGTGCAATACAGCTTAAAATTGGGGAAAGTAATGCCTCCCATATTCCTTTTCCCAAGGATTACTTTAGCTATTCCTGGGTTTTTATTGTTCAAAATGAATTTCAGAAGTGTTTGATCATCTTCGTTGAAGAATGTCATAGGTATCTTTAGAGGTATTGCATTAAATCTGTATGATGTAAAGTAAGAAAATTTAAATAGTTATTTCAAATAATTCGAAATCCAAATTTCTTATATAGGTAAAAATTCCTGTTATAGGGGCTTATTAAGTGTGGAGGGTGGGGCCCGTGAGGTTGCGCTAGAGTTAAGGTGTCTGTCTTGCAAGTGCTAGCCAAGGAAGGACTGCAGCAGTTCGATCCCCTGGCACCCAAATGGTCCCCCAAGTCAGGGGCAATTTCTGAGTGCTTAATCAGGAGTAACCCTTGAGCATCAAACGGGTGTGGCCCCAAAAAACAAACAAAAAAGTGTGGAGGATAAGAGGGTACCTGAAGCCATTGATAGAAGAAAGTTAGCATTGGAGATGGTATTGGTTAGAATAGTTTATGCTCCAAATTCTATTACATACATATCCTTGAACTAAACTACATTATAGATGCTTAAAACTAAACAAAAACCTAAAAGAAATATTTATATATATATATATACTATAAATTATGTGGATGGTCATGTAATTGAACCATTATTTCCAAAGAGCAACTATATTAATTTGACCTTTATTTAAAATCTGCTATCCTTTGATCTATTTTTGAATAACATGAAAACAATCATACAATCTCCTCTAAATATGTCAGTTTTAGGAATATTAACTACATTATGAAATAAGAAATGTAAAAATAATATTGTTAAATGTGAACGTTTATTTAAATCAAAAGCATATTATTTAAATATAGCAAGTCATAGATGTTATTACATTTTAGCTAAATTTACTAAATGCAGATCATTATCAGTGTTTTAAATATATATATATATAGGGGATAGAGTGATAATACAGTGGGTTGGGTGTTTGCTTTCCATATAGGCAATCTGGTTTGATCCATAATATTCCTGAGCTCTGATCTTTGAGCTTATGCTGAATGTCCTCTGAGTTCAGAACCAGTAATATACTATCTTCTTAACTTCACAGATGTTTCTCCATCCCCAACCAAACCTAACCAAACTAACAGGAAAAAATGCAGTACTAATAGAGCAAATTACTTATTATTTTTTTTTCTGCTAAGAATAAAAAAAAGGTTACTATTCCAGGGTGATTTGGAAATCTACAGCCCAGTCTCATTGTACTCATTATAGAGTTGCATATAAATACAGTTTTCTGTGATATTGTTTTATGTTTTAATAGCAAAAGTTAAAAAAGAGATATCCCAACTGACTTCTTGGATTACATCTTGATAAAAAGTAACTGCTTTACTTCCACACTTCATGCTACAAGTAATTTCCTTTTTATCTTTAGAGGATACAGCAATTTTATACTTTTCACTTGAGGGAGCCACTTCTGATGTTACAACAAAACAAATATAAAATGGCTACCCCCAAAAAATGTCAGTGCTTAATTTTACAAAGACACATCCATCGAAAGACAAGCTCTGGTCAATCACAAGACATCTGTAGAATCTAAATGAAGGAATAGAGTCAAGTATTTTGTAATTGCCTATTTTGTAATACCATCTGTTCATTTGACGAGCTCTGTAATGTGCAACTAAATATGTAAAAAGAAGTTGTATAATACAATAAAACAATGTCATATGCTTTAAAGATGATGGAAAATATCTTAGAATTGCTTCCAGAAATATATTTTAAAATATATTCATCCTAGGTTTGCACTCAGGGATTGCTTGGGGAATAATTCTAGGTTCTGGAGATTGAGTCTGGGTTGACTGTATGCGAAGCAAATGCCCTAACTGCTCTAGTAGATTTCAGCCCTATGAGATGAATTTGAAGTTCACTCAAATATATTTAACTTCATCTTATTTTGTTTGTATCTGAAGTTTTCAAATTACAACTATAAAATATGTGGACCGACTTAGGATTGACAATTATTGTGGCTTTAGTCAAATTCTTTATTTTCTCTGGCTCTTAACAGTGTTCCAGGCGCAGATATATTTTTTAGTTTTAAATTCTCAGAGGGGCTTTCTTATAACTAATAAATGTAAGAAAGAAGACTAAGCCAAATGGTTTTCATTTGGCTGAAAAGTGTAATTGATGCATGAATTTACTCATTTCTTAATACTTCATTGTGTGTGATTACAAGAATGCTCCAAACAAGAAAGGTAGCTCAACAGACTGTGGCATTAGCTTTGAATATCGGAGGCCCAGATTTGATCTCCAGCCCTGTAAAATCCTCTGATCATCATCTCAGCACTGTTGAGAACATTCACGATCAAATTTAAGATAAAGCTTGAGCATCCACAAATGTGACCAATGAAAAATACACAGACACACACATATACTTATACACAAATGTTAACTAAGTTTAGAAAAAGTTTACAATGTTGTTGTACTCAAAATATTTAAATATAATTTTAGTGGTTTATTTTTGAGTCAAATCAGTGCTTGTTAATTAGTGCTTACTGTAGCTTTATGCACAGGTAACTTTCCTTATAGTGTTTAGGAGATCATATAGACTTTTAGATTAAATCTGATTTCACCCTGATATCTGTTTTGTTCCAACATTTATAGGAAACTTAATTTCCTTTCATTCCAGACATAAAGTGAGTTAAAGGTTGAAGAAGGTTAATAAAATAGTCCATATTTAACAAATCCATGCTGTTTAAAATTATTGATGGATGACTTAAATCCAGAGGTTGTGGACTTAGATATAATTCAAATTTGAATTAACTTGCATGGTGACCGTAGGCAAAATTTCCTACTCATTGCAAATTTCCTCCTGTCAACTACAAAATATAAATACGGTCACCTTTTTTTAATGATTTCTGTAAGAAAAAGATAAGGTATAAAAACTCTTAAATGTCCAAAACATATTCCATAACATGCTTATCATTGTTACTTTATGATTGTGTTAATGTTCACAACAAGCCAGAGGTGTACCTATATTGTGATATTTTTTTATAAAACTTAAGAAAACTGAAGTCCAGAAAATTAAATGACATTTCAAAGTTATATAGCTAGCCAAGTAAATTGAATCACAATCTTCAAAGCCTAATGGTGTTTCACAGAATTATAGCTCACTTCCCAATACCAACTTTCTGTTAAGAAGCAAGACATCCTGACCACTTTACTGTACGACTCATTGTATTCAAATTGGAAAATTTACTCAAATGGATGACACTAAGCAGAATTTCATGCTCATCACAATGAAATTTTAATTTAACCAGTTACTGTCTCTATCTGCTAGGCACTGTCCACAAAAGGTGATTTATTCCATTTGATATTCAAAATATTGTTAATTTGGGTAGCTTTCCTTTTGTTGCTGGTAATTCTGTAAAGTTGAAAGAGGTGGACACAAGAGAAGCATTAATAAAACTCTCTTCTTCCTTGGGTTGCCTGAACCAGGGAAACACGTGTGTTGGATCAGTACTGCTAAAGTCAGCCAAGTCTCATCTGCCCTCCATACAACATTTTGTGGCCCTGCCCTAGAGGAATCTTTTTTTGTTTTGTTTTGTTTTAGTTGTTTGGGTCACACACTCCCAATGTTCAAGGCTTACTACTGACTTTGCACTCAAGGATCACCCCGACTTTGCCTCCTGCGACCCGCAGGTAAATTGAGTTTGAGACCCCTGAATTTTACATGGTATAGACTACAGAGCTTCAAGCCCATCTCATGGAGTCAATCATTAAATGTGCCTGGAGTCCACTTGCTCTGTATGACATGGGAGGAGATCCTTGTCACCTGATTTCTCAGGAGCCATGGACTCTAGCTGAAGTGAGGAATTGCTCTTTTCATGATTTTGTAAATATATTTTGGGCCACACCGGTGGCACTCGGTGTTCTTCTGTATCTGTGCTCATAAATCATTCCTGGTAGGCTCAGGGGACCAGATGGGTTGCTGGGAATCAAACCCTGGTCTGTCCCAGGTCTGCGGAGTACAAGGCAAATGTTCTACTGCTTTGCTAATGCTCCAGCCCCAGGAATTGCTCTTTGAAGAAGATTAAAATCAGTCCTAACTTCAGCACAGATGTTCTGGGACAATACATAAATGTATTTCCCAATCTCACTGATTGAGAGTACTGTACTCAAAAACAAAATTCCATCTTTTCCTTTCTTGATGTACCCAAACTACTCTGTGTCAGGCTTTGGAGGAATTTTATCTCTAGGTGATTCTTCCTTTTCTCCTTTCCAAAGAGTTTAGGATTTTGCATGTGGTAAAGGATTTAGCCTTTGGTCTGCTTCAGGCTACTTCATTCTCTCCAAAGAGAGAATTCTTTTTCAGCTCTTTGGTCTTCTTCAGGGATAGACAGTCTTTTTTTCTTAAATGCTATTAATTAGCACTTCCTTCCTCTATTTGCCTATAAAAATCTTATATAAAAATTACTACAACTCAGAAACTCCATACTACTGAGACACTACAACATTCTCCCTATATCTCTTCTAATTTTCCCCAGTACTAATTTATAAGTGTTTTACATTTCAATGCCAAGGGTTTATCATTGCAGCAATATTATCCTTCTGTTTTGTTTCTGTTTCAAGTATGAGTGACATCATCCTGTATTTGCAATTGTCCCCTGACATATTCCTTTCAGTACACTACCCTCCAATTCCATCCATCTTTTAGAAAATTTTACGATTTTATTTGTTGTTTAGCTGTATATTATTTATTATCTAAATACTAAAACTTCTTAGAATTTATTGCTAAAGACACCTCTGAATCAATAATTTGGAGAGTGTTATTTTCTTCTCAGAGGGAAATGGGGGTATTTGAAATCACACTCAAACACAGGCCTTATTTTTACTCTCATTTTATTTCTGACTCTGTGTATAAAGACTACTCCTGTAGTTCAGAGGGGCCAACTCTGCATTGCTAGGATTCCAAGTGGGATCAGTTGCCTGGAAAAAAGGTGCCTTAACATCTTATATAGTCTACCTCAACCTGATTTCTTTGTTATATTTTATAGATTCCAGTTTAATCCATTGGTTCTTAATCCATTTAGAGTTAATCTTTGTGAGTGGTGGGAGGTATGACTCCCATTTCATTTTTACATGTGACTTTTTAGTTTCCACAGTAGCATTTGCTGATGTCACTTGATTTGCTTCACCTTATGTATCTAGCTTATTTGTCATAGGCTAACTGTCCATAAATCTAAGGGTTTCTGGGATCTCAATTGTTTTCTTTCTCTGCAAGTTTACCTTTATCCTGATACCATACAGTTTTATTACTACAAATTTATAGTATAATCAAATCAAAAAATGTAATGCCTACCATCTTTTATCTGAGAATTGCTTTGGTTTATTAGGGAGTTTTATAATCCCATAAAAACTTGAGTAGAGTTTGGTCTAGGTTTCTGAAGAATGTCATTGGAATTTTAATGGGGGTTACATTAAATCTTTTGATGCTTTATGCAGTGTAGTCATTTTGATTATATACATTAATCATTCCATGAATATATATGTTTTTTTTATTTTAAGTATCCTCTATTTTAATAGTGACTTAAAGTTTTTGACACATAAGTCTTTCATAATTATTTTGTTAAATTGATTCCTAAGTATTTGATGATATAGGGGCACTATTATAAATGGCGTTGTCTTTTCATTTATTTCCTAGTTAATTGTTGCTTTCAAAAATGCCCTGAAGCTTTATATTTTTATTTTGAAGTATTATTTTGTAGTGTAGTCTTTGCTGATAATATACTTATTTTTCTAATAGATTTTTTGAATCTTTAGAATTTTCTATGTATATTATTTTCTAAGTATAGTAAATTATTTCTTCTATTGTGTGTCTGTTTGATTAACTTTTCTTGCCTGATCGCTATGCCAAAGACATTCAAAATATTATTATAGTGAATAAAAATTGAGATGAAATATATCATTCCTTTGTGTCTGGTCACAGGATAGAGACTTTTAGTTATTCACCATTATAGCACTGACTGCTAATTCGTTAAAATAATATTGAAGGTATCCTGTTTTGTAGGGGTAGAGTTTTGGCCACACATATATATGTTCAGGGCTTACTTGTTGCTCTGAGATTAGGGACCACACTCGGTGTCTTGGAGCAATATATGTTGTTCTAAGGATCAAACCCAAATTGGCTACATGCTAGGAAAGCACCTTACCTGCTCTACGATCTTTCCAGCCTTTTTAAAGGTTTGTGTTATTGAAGTTGATATTCTTTTTTTTGTTTTTGTTTTTTTTGGGGGGTCACACCCGGCAGTGCTCAGGGGTTACTCCTGGCTCCATGCTCAGAAATTGCTCCTGGCAGGCACGGGGGACCATATGGGGGACCGGGATTCGAACCGATGACCTTTTGCATGAAAGGCAAAAGCCTTACCTCCATGCTATCTCCTGGGCCCCGAGGTTGATATTCTTTATTTTTTGACAGTGTTTATTATAAATAATGTCAAGTGTCTTATCTGTATCAATTGCTATGTTCAGGTGATTTTAAAATTTTTTTTGTTTTGCTGTTATGGTATATTACATTAATTTATTTTTTATATATAGAACCATCTTGGTATCCTTAGGATAAAATCCACTTTAAAATGCTATCTGATCCTTTTGATATATTGCTGGATTCACTTCACTAACATTTTGTTGAGGATATTTGTAGGCCTCAGAGAAGCTTTTAAAGGATTTATTTGTCTTGTGTATATTGGAAGGACATTTGTAGTGGAGGAAGTAAATAGTATTTCGAAGTTTGGTAAAACTCAGTAGTGAATGATTCTGGACAAGAACATTTGTTCTTGGCCCGACAGTTAATTACTTTTTCAGTTTTATTACTAGTGATTAGTCTGTCAAGATTTTCTACTTCTTCCTGATGCAAATTTGGGAAACTATATTTGTAATTATCCATTAATTTGTTTTAGCTTATTTAGTTAACTGGCTTAAAGTTATTTACAAAAATGTCCTATAATATTTACATCTCTTTACTCTTGATTAATGTAGGTATTTTGTTTTTTTCTCCATGAGTTTCAAAGTGTTTATATATCTTGTGATATTTTAAGCTCTTGATTTCATTGACCTTTTTTTTTATTATTTTCTTGATTTCAATGTTGTTACTTCTGATAGATTTTTTATTATCTATCCTTATTTTATTTTGGGAATCATGTAGTTCTCTTTATCCTAATTTATAAACTGTAATATTGTGCCATTGATATGAGTGAGCCTTTTCAATTTTTTATGTAAGCAGTATTGCTATTTTTCTTAGTATTTCCTTTCTTTTTTATATTTATGGGCCACACCAGGTGATGCTCAGGGGTTACTCTTGGTTCTGTGCTCAGAAATTGCTGATCATATGGGACATAGGGGGATTCAACCCAGTTCTGTCCTGGGTCAGCTGTGTGCAAGGCCAATGCCCTATCACTGTGCCAATGCTCCAGCCCCATTTCTTAGTATTTCTTTTGCTGTGATCCAGTTTCTGATAGTGTTTTTATTCTTGTTCATTCCTAGTGTGATATTAAAGTTACTTTGCAACATTTCACTTTAAACCATGATTTCAGAGAAAATCAAATATTTAAAAACATTTTAAGGGGGGTCGGCGAGGTGGCGCTAGAGGTAAGGTGTCTGCATTGCAAGCGCTAGCCAAGGAAAGATCGCCACCGCGGTTTGATCCCCCAGCGTCCTATATGGTCCCCCCAAGCCAGGGGCAATTTCTCAGCGCATAGCCAGGAGTAACCCCTGAGCGACACTAGGTGTGGCCCAAAAACAAAAACCAACGAAAGAGTGTAGAAAAGTTTGTAATAAAGAATATTATTTTTTTTAATATGATCAGACTTAAGCATCAAAACCAAAGTCAAGGACACCAGAATTGATACCCAATCTACAACAAGCTATACACAAAAGAGACCTATTACACTAGCAATTCATGGGCAAAGGAGGGAGGGATGGGATGCATTCTGGGAAGAGGAGTTAAGGGAGAACAGCACAGGTGGGAAGAATGCCTCTAGTTCATTGTCACTATTACCTTAAATATTACTGTGAAAGACTTGTAATTCAATTAGATCACAATAAAAGTTATGAAAAATAAAGAATGCTATTTTATTATATTTGGATAATTTTATTCCTGTAATAAAAATTCATGATGCAAATCATACTCTAAAATAAATTTTAATATTCAAAATATTTAAGTACTCAACTCAATATGCATAATTCATGCAAATTATTGTTGATATATTTTGGGATTTTAGAAATATAATAATTTATTAATTATTTTCTTTGATGCTATATCTGCTGATATTCATGGCTTACTTCTGGGTCCACACTCAAGGATCACTCCAAGTGATCCTCAGAGGACCATATAGAGTGTCAGGGATTAATCCAAGGCTAGATGCATGGAAAACAAATGCCCAATCCACTATACAATCTCTTTGGACTCTTTTTTGAGAAAATTTTTAGTTGTGATAGTGAAAAAATGTGTATGGGATAGTGTTATGAATTAAATATTATTCTGGAAGACTTAATGGTGAACACAGAATTATATCTCTAGAATCAACATTAGTACCATGATGTTTACATTTTATCAAGTGAAGATTAAATATTTGAATATCATACTAATTTCTTTGCCAGCACTCTTTTTTAGTACCCATATGCAAACATGTAAACATGAAAATGTTCCATATACAAATGAATCATTCAAATAATTTTGTACTTGCATACTGCCCTTTATTTTATATTCTTACTGGAATTTTGTGTTTTCCCCTAGGACAAATTTAATATTACTACTGTGTTTCTAAAATCCACAGTAAATATTTAAACAACGAAATAACATATTATTTTTAATTTTGTGTTATAGTAAAATAATCACATAACACTGTAAATGATTATGTATTATATTTTTGTTCCTGCACAACACAACACAAAACTGTTAATGTCCCTTTATCACTGCCTAGTGTTTCAATTGAATTCATTATCCCCCACTGATAAATACTTCAAAAAAGATATATTTTCAATGGACATTAGTTAATCTTTTTCAATATATCTTATAAGAATGAATTAAATCATAAATTAGTATTTGTTTTTCTACTGTTGAGTTATGCCCCTTAACACTTATTAGTATCACCCATATAGAAACAAAATGCAAGACTTCATCTTTTTATTATAGTATTCAGTTGTGTATGTAGACAACAATTTTATCTACCATCTGTTGTTAGCAAAACATAATTCCAGAAGTAAATAGCCATGCATATGTCAAATAGTCATGAATGTAGAGATAATATAACCTGCACAAATATTTTGTATTGTTTTATCAACAAAAATTAACTTAAGGGGTTGAATGATGGTTCCACGGGTATGGCATTTGCCTTGCATATGGCCAACTCGAGTTTGATGCCCAGAATCCCTTAAGGTTCTCAAGCCTGACAGGAATGTGTTCTGAGTGTAGAGCCAGGAGTAACCTGAGTGCTACCTAATATGGTCCACAAACAAACAAAAATTGACTTAAAATTATCATGTCACATTATCATTATCATATTCTGGGGCTGGAGTGATAGCACAGTGGTAGTGTATTTGTCTTGTACTGGGATGACCTGGGACATTCCCAGGTTCTATTCAAAGCATTCCATAAGGTCCTCTGAGCATGCCAGGGTGATTTCTGAGCAGAGCCAGAAGTAACTCCTGAGCTATGTTGGATGTGTATAAAAAAATTTGGATCTTCATAAACAATGACATTATACTTATTTAATATAATTTATGAATCATTAAAAATGTACTGGGGGCTAGAGCAATAGCATAGCAGTAAGGCATTTGCCTTGCATACTGCAGATATGGATGTACCCAGGTTCGACCCCCAGTGTCCCATCTGGTCTCCTGAGCCTACCAGGAATGATTTCTGAGTGCAGAGACAAAAGTAACTCATGAGTGTTGCTATATGTGACCAAAAAACAAAGACAAAAAATTTATTTTGAAAATATATCATCTGGGTCAAAGTGATTGCACAGTGGTAGAGAGTTTGCCTTGTACGTGGATGACCTAGGAGGTACCCAGGTTTGATCTCACACATCACCCATGGTCCCCGAGCCTTCCAGAAGCAGTTTCTGAGTGCAGAGCCAGGAGTAACCCCTGAGCACTGCCAGATGTTCCCCCCAAACAAACAAACAAAAAATACATATCATCTTTCAAATTTTATAACATTCATTACCTGATACAAGAATAATGCTGGGTCTTTATCTCTAAATAATATTAATAAAACTAGATATTTTGAAAATTATTATAGACAAATGGCACTAATTTGTTGTTGAAAGAGCAAGAAAACTCTTGCTTGCAAACAATAATTACAAAAATATCTTGAAAATCTGTTTTCTACAAAATATTAGTATCAAAAATACACTAAAAAATAGAAGGAAATTAAATTTGGGATATGTGATTACAGATATAAAGACTAGGGAGTAGTTTGAACAAAAAGTCCAGCAGGCAGGGCACTTACTTCCATGCTGAAGATCAGTGTTCAGTTCATCAAACCACATATGATGCTCCATGTACACTAGCAGTGATGCTTGACTACAGGGCCAGGAGTAAGCCCTAGTACCATAAGCCCAAAATACAAACAAACAAACCAAAACAATCTAAAAGGCTTATTTTCTTTTAATCTTATTGAAACCATTGTAAATTACAAGTCTTTCATAGCTGTATTTCAGGCATGAAATACAGACTATCACTTCGCGACAGTGAATCAGGGCCATTCCCACAACCTGTGTTGAGCTCATTATTATATGGCTTGTGCGAAGCAACTAATTGTGATATTCTACACACACCAATTAAAATTCCTATCCAGACTCAAATCCCAGTGCTGCCTCCATGTAAATTAATCTGCCCAGCTTTATAAAGTTTTTTTTTTTTTTTTTGCACTGGTAACTTTATTCTCCCCTGTGATGGTAACATTGCTCAAAGGTGGTAATTTGAAATATTCAGCAATCACATCACCCTGAATATTGTCACATTCCTATACATCACAATTCAGGAACTATGAAAGCAGGGAGATGAACCCAATGGCATACACACTTAACCAGTACCTTGTAAATAAGGTTGTTTTGTACACGATAATAATACAGAATGAATGCATATCACAAAATGGATGGGGAAAGATCTTCTCTTTAAATAAACTATTCTGTTGATAAATAAACTGTTTTTTCCCTTTTTTAAGGATATATTTACAGATCTGACCAACAGAAAGGAACAAGATGCATATTTTTTTCTTGGGAAGAAAAAAAAAACTGCAAGGAATGAACCATTGTGGGGGACTCACCGAGGAAAGGTGCTGAGAAGCAAGAGGAGGGTATTAAGAATTAGGGACTCTCTTGCTGGTGCACATGGCCCCTACAAGGGGATCTGGGCCGCTGTGGGAAAGAAAGTATCGTTTACTTGAATTCCAGCAAGTTGCAATCGATTGTAGTACACATAAGGTTAGTACTTCTGCTGGCTCAGGTTCAAACCTGGAATTTCCTTTTGGGGCATCAATGAGAGCTGCAGAATTGCTTTTCAGATGCTTATACAACTCGTATAACACTTCTTGTAACTTCTTCATCATTTTCTTGTTGGACTGAAGGAACATTTCCTGGAAGTTCACTGGTAAGCCATACCTCAGTAAAGACTCCATAAACACGGGGAGGGCCTTCACATGGATCCATGTGATGAATGCCTGGCTGAAATTCACTTTTAGCCACTGCACAAGTGATCCAAACTGCTTATTCTTGTCAGTCGAGTGTCGGGTCATCTCTTCTTTCTCTGCTTTCATCTCTTCATTATACTGGAAGTCACGAACAATTAATTTGTTTTCCTTGACTTTGTGCTGGAAGTCATCAATAACCTTTCTAAACAGAGTCACATTACAGAGGAGGCTAACCTGGTCCTTACACAAACATTGCTAGACCTGGGAACCACCATTTCTGAGAGCGTCTAATACTGCTTCATCCAGTCGTTGTGGTTTAACTTGGGCACTACAACCAGTAATGTGATGAGATACTCAGAATCCAGCATGAACTGGTCCTTCTTCACGATTTCAGCTAGACTTCTAGTTAGTAAACTGCCCGCATTCTTTCTTTCCAGGTTCTGAAGATCCCCTTTCAGGTTATTATAGAGGCTGATGCTCTTCAGATCATTGTCAATTTGAGTTAGTCTCTTGGCAATTATTTCAGAAATTTTTTTTCAGAGATTGTTTGATTAGATATTTAGCCATGTCCCAAATGGAACCAGGTCAACTCTGTTGGCTTGCAGGTTCTCCTGCATTTTGTCTTTGCTATCTTCTAACACATTCACCATATACTGAACCACTTTCTTAACCACCCCTTCTATGAATGCGTCCAGTGTGGCCAGCTCATACAACAAACCCACCAAGACAACCAGGATGCCAACCTTTAAGTTAGGATTATCGAACATGGAAGTGACTTACAGTTTATTTTTCTTTGTCTTCACTGCGTGCAGTTTCTTCCAGGTCTGCTGACATGTTTTCTGCCCAGAGGTTGAGATCAGCCAAAACTTTGTCATGTGTGTTACCGGGGATTTCTTCTAAAGTCAAGAGGGGGTCCTGGCAGGTGTCTCTAGAGGAAGCGGCAGCACAGGCAGGTTCTGAAGCAGGCAGCCCAGAAGATGTTAACTGCTCAGAATTCCATCCCTCCTGTCCCAAGATCCGGCCTCTCCAGCTTTCGGCAACCCGGCTCACCCAAACTTTATAAATGTACAAGTAATTTTGGAATATTTGAGGAAATCCACTAAAACTAAAGTACTTTAGGTTTTTGGCTAAAATTTCTTCTGGAGCACCTTCAAGAGAAGTGTGAGCAGTGCCCCATCTAATGAAGTCCCTACAATCATAAAAATGCCCCAAAGCTGCCATCATGCCAATCTCCCAAACCAATGATTCATGTCCCACTTTTGCAAAGATATTAAAGGGAAAAAATTCTATGACACAGATTTTTTTGTTTCTTTTTGTCTTTCGGCCACACCCAGTAACACTCAGGGGTTTCTCCTGGCTATGTGCTCAGAAATCTCTCCTGGTGTGGGGGACCATATGGGACATCTGGGGATCAAACCGCTGTCTCTCCTAGGCTAGTACATGCAAGGTAGATGCCTTACGCCCTTAGCCACTGCTCTGGCCCCATGGACATGGATTTTTATGCTGAAATTATTGATTTTCTTAGATTGGTGATGGGTAAACATCCTTCACTCATCATGGTGCAAGAAACCTCAAGAGCCACATCCACATCCCAAAGCCTCTTTCACGTAAATTCATTGACTCAATTCTACAGATTCTGAGGTCCTTGGAGCTCATGGTTTCTTCATATTTCTCAATACTGACAGCCCAGTAGGAGTACATCAAATTAGATAGGAAATAAGCATAGAATTCCACTAAAATCAGTAAACAAAACAGTAATACAGAAGTAGAAACAAACAGCTTAGTAAATAGTTGATGATTTTCATGACACTATTCAGATAAAACAATATTCACAAATTTCTTTTAGTGAAGCATTTTTATAATTCTATTAACTATTTAGTTGTAAAAGGTAATATAAAATATGTTAATCTGGGCCGGAGAGATAGCACAGCTGTAGAGTGTTTGCTTTGCACTTAGCTGATCCAGGACAAACCTAGGTTCAATCCCCGGCATCCTATATGGTCCCCCAAGCCAGGTGCGATTTTGTGTGTGTGTGTGTGTGTGGTTTTTGGGTCACACCCGGCAGTGCTCAGGGGTTACTCCTGGCTCCATGCTCAGAAATTGCTCCTGGCAGGCACGGGGGACCATATGGGGCACCGGGATTCGAACCGATGACCTTTTGCATGAAAGGCAAACGCCTTACCTCCATGCTATCTCCTGGGCCCCCAGGAGCGATTTCTAAGTGCATAGCCAGGATTAACAACCCTTAGCATCACCATTGTGCTCCCCCACAATACATTAATCTGAGCCAGCTAAGTAAATAGATTTGGGAGAATGGATGGGAGGGGGATATTTGTGGAGAGAAGGTCATACTGGTGATAGCCTTGGTGTTGGGATAGGTTAGATTCGCGGGATTGGTGTTGGAACATGACTTTCATGAGACAATTGTTTTATGAACAATTTTGTAAGCCATGGTGTTTAAATACATTATTCAAAATATAAATCCTATGCCTGTTCCATTGAATAATATAGGTTAAAATGAGGGCCAGGGGATTGATTGCTCAAGTGGCAAAATGTGCTTAGCTGTTTGCATCACTGAGTTTAATCACTGTGCTTAGCTGTTTGCATCACTGAGTTTAATCACTAGAACTGCTGAGCATACCCAATGTAGCCTCAAATAGCTCCTGAGCCCAAAGAAGCTACTGAGCACAGTTGTAATGTACACTGGGTGGAAGCCCAATCGACTTCCACTGGCAGCTGTGTAAGCCTGTTTTTGACCAAAGATCCCAGAAAACTGCTGGGAGTGTACTCTATACTAAAAGAAACAAGATGATTAAGATCAACTAATTTGTGCCTACAAGTTATCTTTTGTTTATTTATTATTCTTTATATTGTAAACAGTAACATATTTATTCTAATGTTTCTATTTGTAACTTTTCACCCTTTTACAAAGGTTTTCCTACTTTGCTAGACTCACTTGACATTTTAACCATCATTTCACTTTTATTTTTTGGATAACTTTTTTTTTGTTTGTTTTTTGGGTCACACCCGGCAGCGTTCAGGGGTTATTCCTGGCTCCATGCACAGAAATTGCTCCTGGCAGGCACGGGGGGGACCATATGGGGCACCGGGATTCGAACCAATGACCTTTTGCATGAGAGGCAAACGCCTTACCTCCATGCTATCTCCCGGGCCCCGTTTTTGGATAATTTTTACATGTAAAAAAGATAATTATTTTTACACAAAATGAATTTTTTCTTTTTGTGTCTGACTTAAATTGCATAGTGTAATGTTATCTCAAGTAATTCTTACTTTTTGTAAATAACAGTATCTTCTCTTAAGGCTGAATAATGTTGAATAAGTTTGTGTAACCCTTTTGTATGTTAGAGGAAGAACATTTATATTTTTCCTTTAACTATTATTGTGAATAATCTGAAAGAGAACCGCTAATATATAATTGCATGACAATAGAAACTAACATTTTTTAAAGTGCCCTGGAAGTAATCAGAGAAGCTATTCCTTTTTCGTTTATAATTTGTTCAGTATTTTGTATATAATAAGAAAAACAAGACTAATAATATGTATATAATTTATACTGCTGAGAGCTCAAGGTTTAATTTACACTATAAATACAGAGTAAATATTTTATTAATATTATTTTTAATATAATTACAATTATTCTTTTATAGATTTATATACACATTCAAAAATATGAGGAAAAACTGTTATATATTTTAAATTGAAATGTGCCATAAATTGTATTCAATTATGATGAGATAACTGTCCCCTGAAATTAATATTTAGGGACACATATAATACAGTAAAATTTGAAGAACAGACATGTGGTTTCCAGGAATAAGTGAGAGGGTGAAGAGAGGTAGACAAAGACTATACCACAGTCAATTCATTGGACAGAATGTATAGCTTGGTGGCTTTAGAAATATTAAATTATATATTTTATAGTGCTGAGCAATCAAGTTTTAATTTTTCACTATAAATATAAAATAAATTGTGAAATGATAAGTAAAAAAACTATGTTGTAATCTTGCAGTATATGCCTGAATTAAATCATACATGTGTAAGTAAAATTTATTCAATATTAAATATCTATTATACTTAAGTAAAGTTGGGATTATGGGCTATATTCTCAAGAAGTTACTTATGCTATTTTCATATTTAACAGATGCCTCTCTTAGCTAATCAGCAGTTGCTTACTCTAACACTCCATATAAATTAAGAATTAAGAAATATCTCTTTTAAGTTGTTGCCATTCTCCCCTTTAGGATTTATCTTTCTACCATGCTTAATTTATATTGTTACCTAAATCAGTCAAAAAAAGACAGAACATAAACAAGTTCATACATATCTCAAAACTATTTATATTCTTAGATTTGGCTTTAAAGTCAATATACAGAGATCATTTTCTACTATATTCCTTCAAATTATGTTTTACTGTTAGATTAAATATTAATAATATTTAAATAAAGTTATTTCCTTTTACATTATCAATAACATAATCTTAATTATTTATGTAATGTTATATAAATATTTTGATTTCTTATCCATTTGTCAAAGCAACAGTGAAGAAATATTTTTAAAAATCATAAAATTAGAAAATATTTATTACTAACACCATGTAATAGTCTTTTCTGAAATAAAAATTGTGTATATGTGAATATACTTATGCCAGAAACACTACAAAATAAATCATTGAGACTATAACTTCAGAGCATTTTTAGTTGAACAAAGATAAAAACTTTTTATCTGCTCAACTGTACAAAATAACTGTAAAAAAACCTCAAAAAACATATTTATATAGTCCCCTATATATTAGAGAAGTTCATGGAAGTTACTCTGTTAGAAAAATTCATAGAACATTTGTAAAGTCAAATTTATAGTTATCAAAAAATTGACAGAAAATTATAAATACAATAGGACTTTAGTTACATAGTATGATAGGATTTAAGAAGGACTTATTTCTCTAAAATATATTTTTCATATGTAAAATAAACTGTCTAGAGGTTTATATTTATTATTGATATAATGTCTACTCAGAAATGTTTAGCATTAAACAAGAATTATACCTTATAATTAATTTCCTTTAATATAATAGTTTTAGATAAATAGTGTATATCTGGGTTATCAGTATCAATTACAGCATATGTCCCAGAGTTAAAACATGTATAAACACTTTTTGACAACTTTAATCTCCCTAGAAATGCTGTAACTTATAAAATTCAATTAAAATAATTAGTCTAAGACTTTCAGTTGTTGACTTTATTTTTAATAAATATAGACATATAGACATGTAAGAAAGAGTATGCATATGAACTTTTCTTAAAATAAATTTAGATATTTTGGGGCCCGGGAGATAGCATGGAGGTAAGGTGTTTGCCTTTCATGCAAAAGGTCATCAGTTCGAATCCCGGTGCCCCATATGGTCCCCGTGCCTGCCAGGAACAATTTCTGAGCATGGAGCCAGGAGTAACCCCTGAGCACTGCCGGGTGTGACCCAAAAACAAGAAAACAAAACAAAACAAACAAAAAAAATTTAGATATTTTTATTATTAACTGCAATAGATACTGTTTCAATGATTAAAGTTTAGAACATAGAAATTTTTCATTGAGCAGTTTATTAAAATTACTTTATCACTATATTATTTTAATTATATGTGAGTATAGTTAAGGTACTTTTTAATTGTCAAAACATAAGTTTTAGTTCTTGGTTTTTATTTAAATGAGGCAGATTTAATGCACATTGCTATCTGTGACTCAGTTTTCTCATATATTTACAGTAATTTAAATTTTTGGATTAGTAGTATCTAGATTTCAGTATTAATTTTACTTCCTTTATTATCTCTCAGGGATTATTTCAAATGCTATGTAAATACAGTTAAAAAATAGATCCCCAACAATATGTAAGCCACTATGATAAAAATAAAAATTATATTATTAATAAAAGAATAGATCCTGACTTAGAGAGCACTGTATTCCTGTGAGTCAAAGGGGCAAAAACATCAATATCACAGGATGAGGTTATTTGTGTATACATTAGAAGTATTCTCAGTGATACAATTACACACTGCATACTATCTGTTCAGAAAGAAAATAGGCATTCCAATGAGACTTATAGGCTCTTATAGAATATTCAGTGAAAGATGGATTGGAAGCAATTAATTAAGGGCAGAAGTATGTTCCAGACCAAAAAAAAAAAAAAACATATGTATTATTAGAGAGATCTCAAATTGCTTAGGACATGATGTTTGTCAAATAGAAAAAGGAAGGTAATAAGGAATAATAATAGGAAACAAGGCAAGAAAAGAGACACAGTCTAATAATATAAAACTGAGATTCTAGATTAAGGTTTTATAAATCATAATGTAATTGTTATTGTAATACACAAGAGCATTTTCTATTTTGGAATAAAATATGACTATTTTGCCCAAATCATTAAGAATATATAGAACTGGAGACTAAAAAAGAAGAGAAGACAAAGAACAAAAATAATTTCATAATAATTTAATTAATTCTAAAATTAATAACTACATTCCTAAAATATAGGGTAACTCTAAAAGAAGGGTCTTTGAATGGTCACAAATGTATTAAAACATAGTTTTAAAATTTTATTTCATGATTTTTTTATTGTATTTTTGGCCACAAGTAGAAATGCTGAGGAGTTATACCTGGATTTACACTCAGATATCACTTCTCCCAGTGTTCAGTAGACCATATGGGACATTGGGGATCCAACTCATGTCAGCTGCATGCAAGCCAAGTGCCCTTCCTTCTGGTCCCTATTTTATGATGTTTTTCAATCTGTATTCCACTGTTCTCCCTAGGAATTGTATCCCTTTCTTTTTCTCATTTGTTTAATATCAAACTGTAGAAAATATTTAAAAGCAACTTTCAAAAAATTTAGATAAATTCATCAGATTTTCCCTTTAATTTACTTAATTGGCTATTTTTATGCTTAGGAGCACAATCTTCCAATCATTTTGACCCATACCCTCTTAAATATAGACTGTTATTTCTCTATTCTATCCTTTATTCTTCAGATATTGTCAGAAAGTGCAACTCATCATTAATAAATATCAGGACAAATATCACATTTCATAGAAGACTAATAAAAATTGATTAAAAAGTACCTATAAACTATTAGTAAAAATTCAGTTTGCACTTGGCTTTTTTTTACATCAAATAATCATTGTTTCTAAGATATTATGATAAGCTGGAGCTGCAGTGAAGGCTCAAGCTCTAAGACATCTGCCTTACCCGTGCTAGTCTAGGACGAACTAGGTTCTATCTCACCCGCCCGATCCCATATGGTCCCCCCCCAAACCAGGAGTGATTTCTGACACATAGCCAGGAGTAACCCCTGAGTGTCTCAGTGTGGTCCAAAAACAAACAAACAAAAAAAGATATTAGAATAAGCAGTGTTTAATTTTTCACTATAATTTTCTCTAAATTTTCAGATAATTGAAATAAGAAAAATTGGTGCTATACAAGTGACTTTTATATTGACTGGCTGAAAATTGTTCATATGATAAAAACAGATGATTTGTGCATGATTGTGTCTGTGACCTAAAGGCAGAGACACCTCAGTGCACAGCTTCAATAAAGTGTGTGATGAACTTGGGTTGCCTGAAGGCTTCAATTAAGGGAGGAGCACAAAACAAAACAAATCTTTCAGGGAACTTTTGAAAGAACAGAAAACTGAATGCAATTAGAGTTGAAGAAGTATCTTAATCTAATTCATTTGTAAATAACAAAAGAAACAATGCTTGTAGTTAATCACCAGTCACTGCCAAGGTACTGTGGCTTGGAAATTAAAGTAGGCTTATCATCTCTATATTAAAATTTAGATAATGGGCATTTGGGACATTATGATTTAATATTTTATTAATAAAATGTCAAAATAGTTTTAAGAGTTTAATCTTTGATTTAGTGGAGATGTGAAGGATATGAACATAATTATTTTATCACAGAATATAGTAATGCATTCTTGGTTTAATTATTATATTTTCATATTTATCTATTGGATATTAACTACTTATGAAATTTAAAAATAAGGATATC
This sequence comes from Crocidura indochinensis, assembly GCA_004027635.1. Classification (NCBI taxonomy): domain Eukaryota; kingdom Metazoa; phylum Chordata; class Mammalia; order Eulipotyphla; family Soricidae; genus Crocidura; species Crocidura indochinensis. The sequence goes on along the minus strand of PVKC010001595.1, from coordinate 24,469 downwards.
ATCATGGTTTATTCAATTACAAGTATACTAATAAGTATTAAGTCTACTTTACAATAATATAACTCTTCACATAAATGATAAGAATTTTGACATAGTAAATATTTGTTCTTCCTCCTCTTCTTTTTTTTGTTATAATACATTTGACCTTGATAAAAAAAAATATCTTTCTGCTTGATAGATTTCGGGTTACACCGGTGATGCTCAGGATTACTAGGAAATATGCTTGTCTATGTTTAGGAACAAAATGGGTTGCTGGGGATCGAAACTGGTTCAGGAGCCTTCCCTGCTGTATTCTGTTCCAAGGCCCAACTTTGATTGTTTTTGTCTCACACAACAATACATGCTTTAGTGTTCTCTGGCTCTTTGAAGAATGCTGTGAAATTTTATTTTAGTTCATTCATATTAAATTGATTTTTTTCAGACTTCCAAGGAGATGCTTTCACTCTATCTTTGGAGACTGTGGATCTATAGCATGGCTCTGAGATTGTTGGACTCTACCACAGATTGTCACTAGCAGTTCTAAACTAAGCACTGCATTGTGATTTCTCTAGCTCTGCAGAACTGGAGATTTCTTGAATATATATGTATTATATATATAATATTAATTATTTATATAGTATTATTTATTAATTAACCACTACATTTATTATACATACATTTATATAAGATACATACAAATTTATATATTTATATAAACTTCTTGTATTCATTAAATTGGGAAGACTTCATCTCTCTTAACTGGAGAAGGCAAAACTCTATGGATTATACCTAACCCTGATTACTCCTTAACTGAGCTTTCCCTTCTTTTTCTCAGTGTTCTCTTATACAATCCAATTGGCTTCAGATTGACTCTCTAGACACTTGAGCAGTTTACTCAACTAATATTTACACTAATATACAAAGTTATGCGACATAAATTTGCTTTCTAAATTTAGCATTGTTAAGAACAAATGTGGGGGCAAGAGTGGTAGACCAGCAACAGTAGGGCATTTGCCTTGCACGTGCTAACCCAGGATAGACCCCAGCATCCCATATGGTCTTCAAAGCCAGGAGCAATTTCTTTTTTATTTTTTTTTATAATTTTTATTTTGACCAAAGTGAATTACAAATCTTTCACAGTAATATTTTAGGTACATAGTGACATTGAATCAGTGGCATTCACACCACCAGTGTTGTCTTCCCTCCGTCCCTGTTCCCAGCAAGCATATCCTTCTCCTTCACTTCAGGGCTGATAGTATAAGTGTTCCCCTCTGGGTCTAGCTTATTTTAGACTGGGTATAGATTCTGTTGTCCTTGACTTTGGATTTTTTTTTACTCAATGTTCATATGTTTGTTTGGTCTTGTTATCATCCATTATTTCTCCCCTCAATTTATGAGGCAGAACAAGATGATTCAAGTTATGCGGTCTGTTTGAAGGGAAAAAAAGGGGTAGGGCAAAAATCCAACAAACAAAAAACTGGGAGGAGTCCATCTAGAAGTTATAAATATCAATTTAAGAGAAGAGAAGGAAAATAAGAAAAAAGCATAACAAAAATACAAATAAAGCCACAAAAATGAAAACATAAGCAACAACAGAAAAAAACAGCAAAAAAAAAAATCGAACAAAAAACCCCCAAAGCATCACAGCAATAAAGACAACAATCAAACAATAACCACAATCCTGAAATAAAAACAAATCTAAAAATAAAAAAAAAATTGTGCTTTTTATTTTAATTTTTTTTGTATAGGCAAAGTAAATATTGGGGAGATTAGAAAGGAAATTCCCGGGGCCGGGCAGTGGCGCTGGAGATAAGGTGCCTGCGTTAACCTAGGACGGACCGCGGTTCGATCCCCCGGTTCCCCATATGGTCCCCTGTGCCTGCCAGGAGCAACTTCTGAGCGAATAACCAGGAGTAACAACCCCTGAGAGTCACCGGGTGTGGGCCAAAAACCAAAAAAAAAAAAAAAAAAAAAAAAAAAAAAAAGAAAGGAAATTCCCTTGGCCTAAGAGATACAAGGTCTCTCTGCCCTTGAAGTATACTGTCATAGGAATAACTACAAGCTCCTTGCATGCTCTTTTCCTCTCCCCAAGGTCTTTTTGTGGTGTCTGGAAACTTTCCTCTCCAACATGTATGATAAAATCAGGCCTCTTGTAACTAGAGATCTTGATATTTGCACAGGTCATGGGACGGAGCTAGGATGGTGTTTTTCATTATGGTTCTAGAAGTTCTGTTCTATCACTGTTGTTTTAATCAATCATCTAGATCCAAGAACAAGTTCTGAGCACAGATCCAGGAATAACTCCTGAGTGTCACTGGGTATAGACCAAAAACAAAACGAAAAAAAAGGAACAAATGTTGGTACAATGTTATAATGTTGTTTCTCCCTTAGAGAGACACCTTTTCATTTTCTTAGATATTGTTTTCAAATCGTGTTGCTTGGTCTCAGCAGAACTGAATCATTCTTTCCCACTTCTGTCTGGAACATTGAGATTTAAGTGTTGTTTAAATAAGTTATTTTCTGTAATTTTTGCTTTTATTCCTTTCATTGTCTTGAATTTGACACTTAGGAAAGGTTCTCATTTGCCAAGATTAAAGAGACTACTTTCTTTTTATTTTTTATAGGAATTTCTGTACCTGATTTTTTTCGTATATTTTGGTTTTTGAAAATTGAGCTCTGTTGATGTTTTTCTTTCAATTTCCCTGAGACATGTTTTACAGCAACTTTTGTGTGACATGTTTTGTTGTTATGAATTATATGCCATGACTTTCAGGTTTTGCTGTGAATTCCCATCTCTGTAGGGGTTTTCGTGACTGATTCAAAAGTTTTATACTTTACAAAAAATGTTAAACTTGAGATTTCTGTACAAGCATGCTCTTCTGCCTCTAGTTACTTTTCTTTATTGTCCCATGGACAGGTAATTTGACTCCAAGTGTTTGTCATTTCCAAAACTTTATTTCTGTCTTTAAGTAAAAAAAAAAAAAAAAGAATGCTAATTATTTTCTAATTATTTTTGTGGATATGTTAGTTAATTTATAAAATGTGTCAATAAATAAGTAAAACAGATTAACATTTTATATTAAATATACTTTGAAAATAATATGTCATAATCATATACTCCTTAAAAGCTTTTCTCTTTCTTTTTATTAATGCAATCTACATTTACCCTCATTTATTCTTTCAACATAATATTGTTTCAGGTTTTTCATATACTAATATGCCCTCAATTAAAAGAAACAGCTGATATTATAGTACAGGGATTACTGTTTTATCATGATTCATATATTTGAAATGTAGTAATGTCAGATTTTACATTTATCCTTTCATATGCTGTGTATGTTTTTACTTTTTTTTCCCAATAAAACTCTACTGAAAATTCAGAGCCAGCAGCTGAGGATAAAAGCAAACAGCTGGCACCTAAACATGATTGTAGATTCATTGAATGTGTATTTATGCTTACCTGCCATTCCAAGGTGAGAAAAGTCTTAGTTATTTTCAATTATACTGTGTTTCAGTGGACCAAAAACTGCTTGAATTATTGTAAGCAAGACATCTAAGGCATTCTTATGGAGGAACTGTAAACAAATATATCTGAAGCCAAAAGAAAATAAAGGTATCCATATGGCTCTATGAAACAGCAGCCAAAATCTCATATTTAATGTAATTGTCTTTATTGTAGTGGCTTATTACATTAACTTATATAAAAATAATTTTTCTTTAAATAAAATAGTTTCTTTAAATAAAAAATCATGTTTAGGAAAACATGATCCTTTTGCCTATTCTATATTAAGCATATAGTTATAACCTGTATTTATGTGCTATTAATTAAAAATGAAGGTTAACTACATTTAAATCCACAATAGCAACATATAACTATTTTTTCTTCTTTCATTTAAACATCATGGGTACTAAACTGTTAATTATTGATTGGGTTTTAGCTTTACAATGTAAACAACCTTCGCCACCAAGGTCCCTAGTTTTCTTCCCACTTCTCCATCCTTGACTGCCTCTGAGCCAGGCATTTCACTCCCATCTCCATTTCTCACTCTCTTTCTTTTCCCTTATAGACACTGTGGTTTGCAACATTGTTAATAAAGGGATATCATGATTATAACTTTATCTCTATTCAGCACCCAGTTCCTAGTCAGCATAATCAGTTCCAACTATCCTTGTCATTACCCTAATTTTACTCTTCCACTACTTGTGGCAAACTTCCTACCATGGACTGGTCTTCTTGCCCCAAATTTCTTTTGTCTCTGAGTATTATCACCATGATTTTTCCCTTATATTCCAAAAATGAGTGATATTATTCTATCTCTATTTTTCTCACTCTGATTGATGTCATTTGGTAAAATACTCTCCATTTCTATTCTTGTATAAGCAAATTTTATGACTTCATTTTTCCTAACAGCTGCATATTATTCCATTGTTTAAGTATAGCACTATTTCTTTGGCGACTCATCAATTCTTGGGTACTTGGGATGTTTCTAGATTCTGGCTATTATAAATAGCACTGCTATGAATATAAAGAATGCAGTGAGCTTTCTTTATTGTATTTTGAGGCTTCCTTCCTTCCTTTGTTTCTCCTTTCCTACCATATTCATATTGATCATGATTTATTGTATGTCTTAAACCGAATTATGAATAACTATGTAAATCACAATATTTTCAATATAATAAAATTAAAAATAAAATTAATAATAAAGTATTATATAAATAATGCATTTTTAAAATTTTCAAAAAATGACTTTTTTGGAAAGAGAGATATAATCCTTTAGCTTTATTTTGTATGTCTAATTATAAATTAATTTTGTTAAATTGGCAGCTAAAATACAATACATCATGCAAATAAACATTAATAAATATATTACATTATGGAAGGCATGATTTGCAACACACAAATATTGGTTTGAATAAAACTTAAATAAATGTAAACGCTTGAGGAGAATTTCTTTCCTTTAGTTTCCACTCTAATAATGAACAAAATGAGGAGACAGTGTGGTAGCACAATAGGTACGGCATTTGCCTTGCAAGTGGCCAACCTGGGTTCGTACCCTTGCTTCCAGTATGACTCACTGAACCTACCAGGAGTAATTTCTAGCTCAGAGCCAGAAATAATTTCTGAACACCACAGAGTCCACAGGGTGTGGACACACACACAAAAAAAAACAAACAAACAAAGAATAAACAAAATCAGGCGTCAGAGAGATTGTGGACTTGTCTTGAAAGTGATTGAATCATATTCCATCCTTGGCATCATATATAGTTGGTAGTTAAAAAAAAAACCTTCATAATTTCTTGAAAATATAGATGATGATATATCATAAATCCATGTATAACTTTAACCTATTAATCTGTTGTAAATGGTGTTAGTACTTACAAAAGAAAGTCCCAAATCATACATTTTAACTGCAAATTTACCACATATACCTTTTGAGCATAACTATAATTTTAAGATGCTATTTAAAATCCCAACTCAGAATATAAACAGAATAAAAATAAAAAGATTTCACTCATGATAGTATACTTACCTTCAAATCTTCATACATAGGGCATCAACTTAGTAAATTATTCAAAACACAATGTTTTAATAATTTAGTTAAAAACACCAAGAATGCAAAAATAATATTTGTGTATATTCAAGCTATACTTCTAAGGCATTTTAGATGCATTTTATTTCAAATATATTGGGAATAAGTAATATTGACACTAAATAACTTTAAATTATTTTGAATTCATTCAATTCACTTATTAAACTGAATTAAAATACTTTTGTAGCATTTTTTAATATTATCTAAAGAAAATAAATACATTACCTTTACCTGATACTCAGGAATTCTATCTAAGCTATTTAAACTTCTATTCAACTCAGTTTTATTTTTAATATTTTCTATGACTCAATGATTTATTTAAATTTGTTTCTTTAAGTTAATGCAAACGGATGAGTCTTTTGTTTGCTTGTTTTTGGGTCACACTTACCGGTGCTCAGAGGCTATTCCTGGCTCAGATCGCTCCTGGCAGATTTATTGGATCATAAAGGGTGCCTGGGATCCTACCTGGATCTGTCACAGATTGGCTAGATGTAAGGCAAAGACACCTTACCTCTGTATTATCACTCTGATTCCTTCTTTATATTTTTAAGGTGTAGATATTTTATTTTAGTTGTATCTACTCATATGCTTCTGAGAAGCAACGGAAAAATATAAAGATAAAAGGCCCCTTTTCCACAATTAAAATCAGTTTCTCCTCTTTATGACACAATAGGTACACAGATAAACCTGAAAGAGACACAGAAGAACAAGTGTGTATTAAGAAATGGACGAAAATTGGGATTGGAATAGTGGTGCAAGGGTAAGACATCTGTCTTGCTTGTGCTAGCCTAGGACAGACAGCTATTTGATCCCCTGGCATGCTATGTGGTCTTCCAAGTCAGGAGCAATTTCTGAGTCAGGAGTAACACTTGAGCATCACTGAGTGTGGCCCCAAAAGCAAAAAAAAAAAAAAAAGAAAAAAAAAGAAATAGAAAAGAAAGAAGTGGAGGAAACACAGTAAAACTGAAAGACTATTAAAGTGTTTTCTAGGGAAATAGGATAATAAAATATTGAGGAGGGAGGAATTAGAGTATATATATACATATACATATATATATATATTTATAGAAGGTTGTGATAGGATCTGTGTTCTTGTATGAGGGGTTTCTTGAATATAAGCAATGGAAATATTGAAATATTTTTTGTTTGTTTATTTTGGGGCCACACCCGGTGACACTCAGGGGTTACTCCTAGCTATGAGTTCAGAAATCTTTCTTGACTTGGGGGAGACATATGGGACACCAGGAAATTCAACGAGGGTACCTCCTAGGTCAGCATGTACAAGGCAGAAGATGCCTTACTGCTTGTGCCAAGATGCCTTACTGCTTGTGCCACCACTTCGGCCCCTCAAATGTTTCTTTTTTTTTTTCCTAACTTCTTTTTTTTTTTAATTTTTTTATTTTTAATTATGAGAACAAAGATGCAAAAAAAGAGGATAAGGTAAAGTTACAGTGGAAGGACAATTCCCATAAACAGAATTCTCAGAAGTCCCCTTGCTGATATCTTAACTTTGAACTTTCAGCCAAAGAACATTAAGAAAAATAAGACAGAAACCATGTACAATTACTTTGTCCCTCAAGTCCCCAGATTGTAATGCATAATATTTCTTAGCAGCACATCAAACAATCTAAAGCCATAAAATTATGTAACTCCTTAAACATTGAAGGCATAGTATTTTTTTTTACATTTCCATGCACATGCATATTATTTTAAGTTAACCTCAAAAGTGGGCTTTTCTTTTTAAGGATAAGAGTCAAAGGAGCACAGTAAAAACGGTGTTAGAGTGACAATAATTGTTTGCATAGGTCCACCAAAATATAGGGGACATGGAAAGAAAAAACCTTGGCCTAAATACAAGGAGACCATACCCCTGAAGTTTCCTGGCATAAGACCAACTCTAGGATCCAGGCAAACTAGTTTGCCCAATCCAAGTCGTCCCTCCTGGAAAGGATCCCAACCTTTCTCTGCCCTTCCCCCAGTGAAGGGGAGGAGGGCACAGGGAGGAGGGCAGTTAGATCCGGGCTTCCAGTTCTCTACTGAAACTTTTCTTGATCTGGAGGCTAGCTCTAGCCAGCATGGGGTCTGGGGAAACCCCAATGTTGGAGGCTTTCTCCCTAGCTTGGCCATGCTGAGAGCCTTCGTGGGCCCCCAGCCTTCCCCTCTCCTGCCCCGCTGCCTCCAGGCCTTTCCTGGGACCAAGCCCAGGCAGCTAGAAAAGGTGAGTGTTGGGTGGTCCCTTCTGCAGGGGATCCCAAGCTTTCCCCTCCCTTCCCCCAGTGAAGGGGGAAGGGCACAGCGAGGAGGGCGGGTAGATCCTGGCTTCCGGTTCTCTATCGAATCCTTTCTTCATCTTGAGGCTAGCTCTAGCTGGCATAGGGTCTGGGGAGACCCCAGTGTTGAAGGGTTTCTCCCTAGCTTGGGCATGCTGGGAGCATTGGTACGCCCCTAGCCATACCCTCTCCTGCACCCCTGCCTCCAGGCCTTCCCTGGGACCCAGCTCAGGTGGCCAGAAATAGTGGGTCCAAATTTGGGGGTGCTGAGAGCTGCTCATTTTTACTAAGGCAGTCTCTGACAATTTCTTACCAGTCTACATGTTCAAAACCGCCTGGGGGCAATAGCCCCCGTGCACACAGTATATTTTAATAATATATCCTATCCTTAAGTTATGTTTTGTGTATGTAGAATGTCCATCTGTTATTCTGCCCTTTATCACACCCCAGTAAAGCTCATTTTCACTTTTTAACTCTATCACCCCCAACCATCAGTACCCCCCATTTATCCTTTTTAACTTCAGTACTGCACAGTCCTAATCACACACCAATATGGTGCATTGGATTTACCAACCCCCAACTATTTCAAAAGACATAACATGGGCACATATGACTTTGAATATTTTATATCTATTTTCTTTGACAGTAACTCTTACTAAATAATTTCTTATACAGTGAAGATTTTCCCCACTTTTTATCTTTTCTTATCTCTGTGAGCTGTTCAATAAGAAATATTTGGTGAAAGAGTCCCTCAGTTGAATGCTTATGTTTAACCATGTCATGGGGAGTTTTGGACTTGTTTTTGCAGCCCCATATGGACCTATAATGCCATGTGGCATTGTTCCTTGTTTGCATAGGCACATTAAAATGGGAAAATACTATACACTCAAATAAGTTCTTATCTAATAGAGATTGGAACACACAAATCTTCTAGTGCAATGAGACCTTACACCCTGAACATTGACATAATGACGTGGCACAGGCCTCAGAAGAATGGGCATTCTCCATTCACTCCTGAACCAGGGAAGCTATCTACGAAGCATCCAAGGTTTTTTATAACAACACCTGGAAGCAATCCTCTACCAGGGAAGACCCTACCGCTGCTTTGACATCTATCTACTCAAAAGAAACTTCCCTTAACACTGAGATGACTTAAGAACATCTTGGGGCCGGGAAGGTGGCGCTCAAGTTAAAGTGTCTGTCTTGCAAGTGCTAGCTTAGGACGGACAGTGGTTGGATCCCCCAGCATCTCATATGGTCCCCCCAAGCCAGGAGCGATTTTTGAACACATGGCCAGGAGTAACCCCCGAGCACCAAACAGGTGTGGCCCAAAACCAAAAAAATTAATAAATAACATCAACAGCCTGCATACTGGACAGGGCTTTCTGCATTGCCCTTTAATTGTGAGATGAAACTAGAGGACGCTCCTCATCCTGACTTCAATGTAGGATATGCATATTCCAGGATTTTTAATACAGAAACATGATACCAACACACAGAGACTGTGTGAAAAATAAAAGTGTATTGGCACTACAGACAATGACTTGGATTGGGCAAACTAGTTTTCCCTTCTTTATTTTAAATGGCAAGCTACTTGGACATTTTATAAAAAGTAGCCCATACTACTATCTGAAATTGAAAAATAAAAGATCATTTGTCACATGACCTTCATATTCACTATTTTTTTGTTTCTGTTTTTTTTTTGTTGTTGTTGGGGGGGGGGGAACAACACCTGACGGTGATCAGAGGTTACTCCTTGGCTCTGTGTTCAGAAATTGCTCCTGACTCAGGAACATATGGGACGCTGGGGGATCAAACCCACATCCATCCTTGGTCAGCAGTGTGCAACTACCCTGAGCCCCACCACTCTGCTACCACACGAGCCCTCATATTCACTATTTGACCATGTCAATATCAGGCAAATATATAGTAATGATGATATATTCAAAAACTCAACTAAAGTCAAGATACTAATAAAAACCTCTTTGACTCACTGAATTCCAAAATATAGTGTCCTCTCCCCATTGATTTTTCTAATTATATATCTGTAGCTTATGTGTTTTAAGATTGTTTTTGCCACAAAAAAAAACCCACATCAACTTATTGAATTCTAGTGTTATTTTTAATGCAGTTTGTGCCGTCCTTGATGGAACTATGGGACTTTTTTTGACTCAATGGTCAGAAAACAATCCCACAATGCTCAAGGAAACTGGCTAGTCTGGTGATTGATCTTGGACCTTCTTTATGCAAAGCATGTCCTGCCATCCTTTGAAGGATCTCTTCAGTCCCCACTCACCAATCTGATTTAAATAACAATATTTTCTACAGTATGCACAGATATTTCCTTTCCCTTATTTATAGGTTTAGCTTCAGTGCACTAACCCACTTTTTTGGCTCAGTATGAAAGAATAACTACAAGAGAAAGCACATATTTGCAGAAGTTACATCGTGGAATATAAATGGGAAGTCTCTTTGTTTCATAAAGTGTCAAATACCACAAGATTGTAAGAAGGTGATATACAAAATCCATCTATAGCAGAACAAGATGGAGGAGAGTTGCAAGTAAGCAAAATGAATCTTTTACGTGTTTAGATTTCAGAGATATCTGGGAAAACATTTTTCAAGAGGAGACAACAGAAGTAAGGATGAAAATAACTACCTTTTTGTTGAGAGAATAACATTGAGGCTCAAGAGCTGATCTGGACTTTTTTACGGTAGGCTTATCATAAAAGGTGATTTGAGAAGATAGAATTAACAAGAAATTTCATAGATCTGCTATGTTTGCAAGAAGCTTTTTGTTGATCAGTAAGTATGAGGTAAGCACAAATATGAATAACCATCTATCTGTAGATAATTGAGAACAGGGAAAAAGAAAGCTAACATAACCTCATAAATATATCACTATAAATCATGAGAAATGAAGAAACTTTATCTTATTTGTAGTCACTTAGAAAATTTTTACGTTATGAAAGTACTTCATGAAACATAAGAAGCTTTATATTAACTTTATCAGATGCTTTTTACCTTTCTTAATTGTTTTATTGTTATCCAGCCGTTTGTTGTCTGTTCACTCTAGAGTTCAGTATATTCTTAGGTTATACTTCTGAAATCTTAATGCATTTGTCTCAGTTTTACTGATTATTTTGCTATAAAAAGAGAATTGAAAGCACTTGATTTTTATTCTTAAATTAATATTTCTGTGACATGCATTTAGAGTAATGGAAAAAAATTATACATTAAAGTTTTGGGAAATTCTTTTGGGAATACTAACTAAATATTATAAAAGGAATTATCGGGTAAATAAGAAAAAATGAAAAATCACTTTATTTGGATGATCGAATGTAAATATTTAATTTACAATGATTCATTTTAAATAATCTAAATTGCTAGCTTTAATTACTTACTGGCCAAATAAAAATCAAATGTAAACATTTGTAAATTATTCTCTCTTTTACACTTTTGCTTTTTTATTAATAGTCATTTAAAGGTGACAACATGTAAATTGTGAATGTTCAAAGTTCTTTGGGAATATTTACCTTTTGTCATCCAAATCATTTAACTCTAACCACTTTCAGGAATTTTTCAGATATATTCTCACAAAATGTGAAATATTACTGAATATGCTAAATATTAGAAATATGCTATATGTAAAGTGTCTTAATTTATGCAATATCTATGTTAACATTTATGAACTAATAACAGTATAATAAGTACAAAACAATGCTTGATTTAGTTCTATTGTTAGCAATAGCTAGTGTAAAACTATTGCTTTTACAACTATAAGGACAACTAGTTTGCCAAAATGGGAAAATCCTACTGCAGAAACAATTGTGAAAGCATAGAGAAATGAAAACAAAGAGAAAAAAATTCAGTCATGCTTGAATTGTGGTCATTTAAATCAATACATAGGGAATGTCAAAGGAATTAATCATTTAAAATAATGATAATATCACCCCAAATACACCTCAACCCAGACCCTTGCCTGGTCTGTATTGGGAATTTAGGGGACAAAAAAAAATAAAATAAAATAATGATAATATAGGATGAAAATATTGACAGAAATTGAGATTAAGGTTCCAGTAAAATACTTAAATAAAATTATAATATATAAATTGTTGATTAAATTGATTTTGAATAGCCTTGTTCTAGTAGAAAATATTGTTTTTGTAAGAATATAAATATAATTTAACCTATTTTTAATGATTACTTTATGCTATTTACCTTATTTAAGTAGTGTATCTTTATGTGCTTTATATTTCATCATCATTATTTGCTATTTAAATTTTTCTTTTTATTGATTATTTCTGATCCTACTATAAAGATGGCTTCCCCTGTACATGATTTGAAAATCCTACCTGAGTTTGATCTCCAGCCTCACATATGTCCAAGAATATGGCCAAGAGTGCACTGCTGGTGGGAATGCTGACTAGTTCAACCTTTCTGGAGAGCAATATGGCTATTTCTCCAAAAACTGGAAATTGAGCTCCCATATGATTCAGCTATACCACTACTAGAAATATACCCTAGGAACACAAAAATACAATACAAAAACCCCTTCCTTACACCTATATGTATTGCAGCACTATTTACCATAGCAAAAGTCCCATATCAAACCTTACCTGTACATTAAAGTTCTCTTAGACACTTGGGTCTATTTACAAATAAATATCTATGTTTTCCCCAAAGATTCCACTGTACCATTTTGTCTTACAAAGGTGAGAAACCTCAAATGCCTACAATCTTTTTATTGGAGTCTTTACAAACTATGGAAGAAAGATGCAGAAAACAAAACAAAACAACATGATATTTATTATTCAGCACAAAATTTTTATATGTATAACACTAATATATAAAATAAAAAATTTTATTTGAAATCATGTAAGCAACTGCAAAGGGAACTGAGCTACTACTTTCACTTTATCAATACTTGAATCAACAAATGCACCTTTTGTCTCATTCTAAGGTATTCCTGTTAAAGGGACACATACTTTAAAATATTTTCCTAATTTGATAAATGAAAGAAGTGTGAGAAATTTTGGGGAATATTTTATTTAGAGAAGTAAATATCTAAAATATTACCTAAATCTGCATTATATTGTACTATTTCCATACAATTTTATTTGAATGAAATATGTAAGTGCACAGAGTAAATGCACAATAGGATATATCATGAACATTAAATGCTCATGCTCAAATTATTCTTTTTTATATTTTATCTTAATATTTTCTTTAGGATGTGACTGTATCTGTAACCATTTATTTAGTTTAATTCTTCTATAATTAAGCTACAGTTGCAATAATGGTATTTTCTTTCTCTTTCTAAAATTTCGAGTTTGTTAATATTCCTGTTCTGTCAGAGACAAAATATTTTTACCACACTATCTTGCAATCTCATTTCATACAGTCTGTAACAAATCAGTTTCCCAGAAAGATTTTATAGGGATGATTTTCCAAGATGTAGTTAGATTTTATAATGCATATTCTATACCTAGCTAATAAGATTACTGACATACTTAGATATAGATTTAATATATTCAACATACCTTTTTGAGAAAAAGTATTTTAAGTCCCAAGCAAATAATTACATTAATGATCATTAAGAATAAAGACATAGGGGCCAGAATAGTGGTGCTAGAGGTAAGAAGTCTGCCTTGCAAGAGCTAGCCTAGTACGGACCGTGGTTCGATCTCCTGGCGTCCTTATGTGTTCAGGCCAAGTCAGAAACGATTTCTGAGAGAAAAGCCAAGAGCAACCCCTGATCATCAACAGGTGTGCCCCCCACTAATAAAACAAAAACAAAAACAAAAGAATAAAGAAATAGCAGTTATTTTGAAAAAATATTTAAATTATCTGATGTTGAATTATTTTATAAATAAATCAACTAATATTCATCACTCTTAAATGTGATTATTTTGAATATTTAGATATGTTTATAATGTTTAGATTATAAACATAAATCTTAATTTTAAAATGCAGTTTAATTCAAAGAATATTTGGAAAGGCATGTAAATAAATGATTAATTAATTTATCGATCTAATTTAAAAAAGAAAACAACTCAGCTTACTGTTTTGCATTGTTAATAATCTAAGAACTTCGTTCAAGATAATCCTAGGTAATTAATGTTTGTTGTGTAAATCTTGAGTTAAGCAAATTATATTTCTCCATTCATACCTGGTTGATTTGGTTTGGTGTAGGGGAATGGGATCATATACAAGAATACCCTTGGCTCTGTGCTCAAGGACGCCTCTGGCACTGTCAGGGAACCATATGCAGGTGTTACAGAATGAACTCCAGTCAGATTCATAAAAGGCAAAATGCCTTACCTGCTAAACTATTTCTGGTTCGAGTAGTTTGTTTTATATATCTATTTTTGCAATGAAAATTTCCTGGAAACTTTATCATTCAGTACTGTAGGAAATACATCAGCTAATGATGGATGTACAATCTTACACTGGAAAGTCTATGTGAATAATAAACTGTTTGGGGGAAGAGAACATAAACATAATATACATTTATTTTTATGAACATGAATATTTTATAAATATGGGGAAAAGTGTAAGAATCATAATATTCTTAGTCATTTTCTTTTTTTCTTTTTGGTTTTGGGGCCACATCAGGTGAGACTCAATTGTTACTACTGACTCTGTACAGAGTTTCTTTTATTTTTTTGTTTTTGTTTGGGTCACACCCTGTGGTACACAGGGGTTACTCCTGGCTCTGGGCTCAAAAATCGCTCCTGGCAGTCATTGGGGACTACTTCAAAGTGCCTAAGAAAATGAGAGTATCATAATCATAAAAACTGTGAAGATTAGCAGCCTACTGTCTCTTCAACCTAAAGATTTAGTGTGTAGCTCATCCAATTTATTTTCCCAAGTAAAAATTATTTTTTTGACAAATGATCAACTCAAAGTACCTTCTTTTATTGAGCCTTTTATTATATGATTTTAGGCCAACTACTGCATAATTTAAAGAAATTTAATATTTGTTTGTTTCAGCAAAGACATTATTTTTAGAAAACAACCAGTGATATTAAGGAATTATTTTCCATCATAACTTTTTTCTGTACTCAGGAATTATCCTAGCAGTGCTTGGAGGCCATATGGTATGTTGAGAATACCATAGGGATTGCCCTAGCCAGCAGGATGCACAGCAAGTGTCCCACTAGCTGTACTATCTCTCCATCCCCTGATACAACGCAGTTTTATTGAAATTTATTTAGAAAGATATGAGAGAGAAGTGCTCAAAGGATAATAAGGACTTCTCCAGAGTGAAGCTAGGCAAGAAAAGATAGGAGCAATCAAGATACATGCTCAAGAGAGATCATGGTTTGAAGAGCAAGAGCAGTGATCATTTCTGAATAGTTTTTCATATACTTTATGACATAGTTGAAATTCTTATGAAAGACTGAAATATTTTCTTTCTACAATATAATAGAATCATCTTAGAGTATCATTTTCAATTTTAACATAGTTAGATACCTTTTAGAGCTTAAATTTTTAGTTAGATTCTGGAACCCAAAGAGAAATCAATTTCCTACAGAGAAACCTACATTTATTTGTGCTAATTTAATTTATAGCAAAGAAGGTGTATTACTTAAGAATACTCAGAGAAGCACTCATCTATAAGAAATAAGTTGTATTTTTCACCATGATGGAAATAATGTAAAATCACTGTTTACAAAATTCATTTATTTTTATTTTAAGATTTTATAAAAGCTAAAATTTTTTTAAAATGCTGTTGCTAAAGATTTCCATAGTACCAGAAAAGTGCAAAATCATGTCTATCATTTAATACAGAAAAGAATTGCAAGTTTCATTCCTCTTTAACCAAAACAAATCTTCCATTGTTAAATATTCTGATTGTAAAGTTCATGCATAAATATGTCTTTTACTAAAATCTAAGATGTTTCTTATGATAATGTTTTTCCCTCTATCTTCTTTGGCAATAATATGGAAATTCAGTAGTTATAACAACTGGAATTTGTACTGATTCAGAGTTTGAAAGGAAAATTAAGTCTGTTTCTTTAATTAGCCCTAATAGCTTCTAATGGAAGCTGGTTTGTAAACATAGTAGCTAAAAAGGGAGCCTAGAAGCAATTTACATCAGTGTCAAACACAAATTATGCCCAAAGGCCTTGCATTCTAATAAATGAAGCTAAACTAGAATGAGCTGCTATAATTAAACCTATGTATAAAACCAGATAAAATTAAAAGTAGTACTCTTTCTAATATTAAATAATAGTACAAAAATGGGTACTCTGAATGTATTTTATTTCTACATGACTATAATAATTTTAAGTATTTAGATTGAGGAAAAAAAAGTTGACAAGTATAAATTCATAATTTTTACAAGTATATTAGGAGCCCAATACCATTCCTATCATTATGGTGCTATTATCTTACCATAGTCCATTGAATCCTTTTAGCTTATCCAGATTTTGCAGCAGAATATTTTATTTTAATAATTGTAATACAGAATAGTTCACTTAGTAATATATAAAACAGATAAATGATTTTGAAATAATAAAGCAGGGTAAGCTTATGTATTTAATTTAAGATATAAAACTATCAATTTCTCTGGGAGAGTATATCATGCATGGTAGTTGGGTGGTTTGATTCTGATTCTTTGATGCTGTTTTATTGCAGACTATAAATTCATATGCTTTAAAAGTACATTTTTGTATAAATCTAATTAGCATATTGACCATCACACAATTTGTTGTATCAAATTCTTTCTTAATTCCCCTTTTTAATATCAATTCTGAGATAAGTGTCTTAGTGACACTATGGACTAATATCTAGCACTCTCTTCTGGTTGCTCATCATGTCAGCTTTCCTCATTTCCTCATGCCATACTCTTCCATGCCTCCATATTTCCTTCCTTCATTCCTACCTTCTTCCCTCCCTTCTTTCATTCATTCCTCCCTTTCTCCATTTCTTTCTTCTTTCCTCTCTTCCTTTCTTTTTTCCTCCTTTTTCTTCCTTCATTCTTCCCTTTCCTTTACTTCCCTGACTCCCTTACCCCTCCCTCCCTTTCATCTTTCCTTCCACCATTCATTACCTTCCATGCTTCTTTCCTTCCTACATTCCTTCCTTCTTTTCCTTTCTTTTTTCCATCCTTCCTACACTCCTATTCTGTCTTTTCCTTCCTTCCTTCCTTTTTTCTTGCTTCCTTCCTTCTTTCTTTCTCCTTCCTTTTTTCTGTCTCCTTCCTTCCTTCCTTCCTTCCTTCCTTCCTTCCTTCCTTCCTTCCTTCCTTCCTTCCTTCCTTCCTCTCTCTTTTCATCTCTCTCCCTTCAACACTTAATATTTAGATCCTATTCCTAGTTCTGGTTTTAGAACTGACACAACTTGCAGGTCTTGGGGGCACTTTATATGCTGGAGATAAAGAGGGAGAACCATGTAGTAAAAGCAAGTGCCTCGCCTCTTGTGCTATGTAATTAGCCATGTTTTGCTTTACAATATCTATATATGAATGAGAAAACTCAGTATTCTTCTCTATCCTTCTGAGTTATTTAACATCACTATTCTATGCTGACACTGTCACTAAAGTTAAAAATTTTACTTTTTTAATAGCTGTTATAGTTCATTGTATGTATTTCTAACACACCTTTATTCATTATTGTTAAACACTTGGAATAATTCCAATGTCTTGGATATTGTGAAAAGAACTCTATTAAGTATGGTTGTGTATATATATGTATATATATGTAATTATTGGTTTGATAAATGACTATAAATTGAAACTAGGAGAGGGAGCTAAGAATGAAATCACTGGAATATGCAATTTTCCTATTTTTAATTTTTTGAGAAAGTTTTTTCCTGGTTTTCATAGTGACTAAACTTCTTACTCTTTATTGTAAATAAACAGCAGTTTTCCCCGAACATCAATTCACTATCATACATTTATGATCAATCTATTCTTTTCTTGTTACAAAAGGAAAAGCATACACTACAGTGACCTCTGAGGGAGATAAGTGCCACTGCAGTTCATATACCTGACTTCTCTCCATGCCTATAGATAAATCTCTGCCAAGGTGAAGTAGAAGGAAATAGGAAAAGGGGAAAAAAATGCCACAAGAGACTCATTTTTCTTATCAATTCCATTAACAAAATACAAAGATTCAGAATCTGAAGTCAGTAGACAGTAAATCATTCCCTAGCTTCCTTTACACGCAGAAGCCCTTGAAAGATTAACATACAAGAATTCCCTTCATTGCACATACACAGACTAGAGATAAGGGCACGATTTCTTCTAACTCCTTGCTAAAAAAATTAATGAGCATTCAGATAAGAAGCTAATCCATACTCCTCCCTCAGAAAGTTACCTTTTTCTACACTGGAAACGTGAAATCAAAGTGAATGTAGATATTATGCTAAAATGAGAATATTTTAATTCTGCAGGTTTCTAGCATAATATTCCATTCCCAGATAAGAAAATAAATCATGAGTTATCAAATTCATATGATTCTCTGAAAACCTTTTGTAGAATAGACTTACATTCTAATTATGAATTAACATTTTGTATTTATATTGAAATATGGTTACATGATCACCAGTAACATTTAACATTAAAGAGTTCACACATGTAGATTCTTTGGGAAATAAATTGCAGTGATTTTCAAACAATTTTAAGAAATATATTTCGGAGATCTTTTAAAAACTTTGTGGGGCAGGGTGATGGCGCTGGAGGTAAGGTGCCTGCCTTGCCTGCGCTAACCTAAGACGGACCACGGTTCAATCCCCTGGTTCCCCATATGGTCCTCCGTGCCTGCCAGGAGCGACTTCTAGTAACCCCTGAGAGTCACCGGGTGTGGAGCCCCCCCAAAAAGAAAAAAAAAACAAAAAAAATTTTGTAACAATTTAACAAAAACACAGAATTCAAAACAGTTTACTGTTGTGTAATGAGAGCATTGTAAAACATCTCTAAAGATAAAAGTCTGGTTTGTTTTTCTCAGAAACCACTTGAAATTCTAGCCATCACTTAAATTTTATATCGTTTTATGATGATTTATGTAATATCCTTTTTTACTTTTTATATCTTGAAATATTCCTACCTCCTAGAAGTACTCCACTGTGTATTTATGTGCAATTGCTTAATCAACTCTTCTGTTGTTATTTAGGCATATGGCATAATATTTGGATAATGTGATGGGTATTTTTATACGGAGTGTATTGAAGCTTCATAATGCCTTGGTCAATATTTTCATTTTGATAATGCAAATATTTTAAGAAGAAATATGTTCCCTTTCTCTAATTTTATTTCTCTTAATATTGTGTTATTTATTTTAATAATGTCTTTTAAATATTTTTATAGTTTTTTTCCATTCAATTTTTCACCTTTTGTTTTGGTAAGCTGATTCCTAGGTAATGATTTTCTGAGGTACAATTGTAAAGGGATTTAATTATTCTCTCTTCGATTTTATAGTTTGCTGCTTAGACAAGAGTCAAGGACTTCTGTGTGTTGATCTTATATCTTGCTATTTTATTGTCCAAGTAAATTTTTTTCTAGAAGCTTTTTGTATTCAGAGCCTTTCTAGTTTCCTAAATATAATATAGGATAATCTGCAAAAAATGAGTTTGACTTCTTTTCCAATCTGGACTAATTTAATATACCTTTTTTGTTCATTGCTATGGTAAGAATTTCCAATACTTTATTAAAGAAAAGTGGTTAGGGGGCCGAGCGGTGGCACTGAAGGTAAGGTGCCTGCCTTTCCTGCGCTAACCTAGGACGGACCACGGTTCGATCCCCCGGTTCCCCATATGGTCCCCCGTGCCTGCCAGGAGCGACTTCTGAGCGAATAGCCAGGAGTAACCCCTGAGCATCACCGGGTGTGGCCCAAAAACCAAAAAAAAAAAAAAAAGAAACAGAAAAGAAAAGTAGTTAGAATGAATAGCTTTGTCATATACTTGATTTTAGAGGGAAATATTCCTATTACAATATTTGTATTAGTAGTTGAGAAACAGTTGTAATAGATAGATTCAACTGGGTTGAAAAAGGTTCCTTCAACTCTCAATTGTGTTTTTTTTATTATGAATGATATTTTATTTAGTTATTTTTGTCATTTTTGTTCAATTGTTTTTAAAGTTTTTATGTTGAATGGGTGCTGGTTCTTGTCAAAGGTATATTTTTCTTTTATTAAAATGGTCATAATTTTTTGTATTGAAATGCTATCCTAAGTTGATTTACTTGTGAATGTAAAACTGTCCTTGATACCCCAGGATTAATCAACCTAGGTCTTGGTGAAAATTCTTAGGAAGAAAATGTTATATTTCTTACTATTATAAATTATAAAATTATAAATATATCTACAACTAATATTCTTTCTGAGAAATGCTAAACTTTTTTTATTAAGATGAGTTTTAAGATAAGTTTTCATTGTAATTGCTATTATTTAAAATAGCATTGGAAGTTCTTGCAATAGTAATTACATGATAAATAAATAAATAAATAAATAAAAGTAATTCAGATTAGGAAAAAAGTCAAATTCAATACATGCAAATTACATGATATTGTACATAGAATCCCCTAAAGATGCCACCTCAGAAAGAACTGGAGGAATAATACAGTTGGTAAAGTGCTTGTCTTGCACATGCTGACTCAAATTCTATTCACAGATCTTGAAATAATTCCCTGATTCTACCAGGAGTGATCCCTGAGTGCAAAGCCAGGAGCTTCCTTTTAGTAAAGCCTGGTGTGTAGTCCAACAGCCAAAAACAAAACTTAACAAAATATTTTCAGAAACAATAAATGGATTTAGTAAATTAGCATTTACAGTACATTAGAAGATAAAATATTCATGCACATAAATGAACTAAAACTCTAGATACTAATATATGAAGAAATTTATATATTCCACTTTGATATTTTAATAAAACAGCTCAAATAGCTAAAAATCAGTTTAACAAAGAATGTGAAAGAACTATTTAGTGAACACCATGAATGAAGAAAATGAGAGACAACAGTAGATAAAATAATATAACACTTATACTGGATTAAATAAATCAGTCATATATGAAATTTATAACTATAATGCAATTTTCAATCAATGGACATGAAATGTTCAAGTTCACATAACAAATACTTGTAAAGTGAATATGGAATTATGAAAGTCCTAGAATAGCCAAAGCACTTCTAATAATAAAGAACAGATTGTATTTACATACTTTAATCTTTGCTTCAAAGATGATGCTGGAAAAATAAGACTATCAGATCAATGGAACAGAATTGAGATTCCAGAAATGATGCACACTACTTAAAATAAACATATGTACAGTTATTTATGACAAAAGATTATGGAGCAAGGAGAATCATTTCAGTGAACGGTGCTGGTAAAACTTAATGATCACATGCCAAAAACAGAAAATTACACCCTTCCTCAAATTATGAAGTATGGCACATAAAGAAAATATAATTCAAGTGAACTGAATCTTCATATATATCAAAATTACATATTCTGATCCAGAATATACAGTGTATCCTTGGTTATTACATCTATGATCACAGTAATTATGTCAGTAGTAGGAATGAGATTAGTTCACAACACAAAATAATCATTCCTTGAACATCAGTGGAAATATATCTTCTATTTACAATACTGAATATGAACATAAGTAGAAAGATATCACTAATGACTGTATCCTATTAAAGTTAAATTAAATGAATTTAAATAAAAGTCAATTAAATTTCAGCTGTATTTGAAGTCATGCAATCCTTGAAGCTTTTGTTTTTACTAAAATTTAAATTTTGTAATTGTTTTTCATCTTAACAATTTTTTGGCCACATCCAGCTATGTTCTAGTGTTACTCTTGGCTCTGCTCTCAGAAAACTTTCCTGTTGAACCAGAATGGTGGCACAAGTGGTAGGGCATCTGCCTTGTATGTGCTATCCTAGGATAAACTGTGATTCAATCACCCCCAGCATCCCACATTGTCCCCCAAGCCAGGAGCAATTTCTGAGTGAATAGCCAGGAGTAACCCATGAGCATCACCGGATATGGCCCAAAAACCAAAATACAAAAGAACTAAAGAAAGAAAGCTCTCCTTTTGATGCTATAGGGAATGTTGAAGATTGAATCTGCATATTAGGCAGCCTATTATTCTAGCACCTCTCTTAACATTTTAAAAAGCTAATATGAGAGTAACATAATTTAAGTATGGATATACACATACATCTCTTAAGAAATATGAAAATATAATATTCCTGATTCAATTTAATAAATTGGTGTATTCTGGTGATGTATTCTTAGATAAATCACTGCTATGTAACATATAGCTTTTTTGAAACTCTTCTTATCTTATTAACACTCCTATTACATTATATATAAATATATGCATGCATATTTCAAAATGAAGGATACTATTGTAAGATCCTTTTTTTTTAGATAAAACAGCTTCTTATTTAAATATGAGAGCAAGAAATTTGTGAAGAGGTTTTGTCCCTACATATCTTGGTCTTTGAGCAACTATAAACAGAAAAATTAAATAAGTTTTTACTTTTATTATCAAGAATTTTTCAAAGCATTCTGTTCTGATGGATATAAAGATGTATACTGGACAAATATATTTTATTCTCTTCTCAGTAATTTTGCCAGTATGTATGTAATATGACAGAGTTAGAGTGTATCAGTAAATAAACTTAAATGGCATCAGACATTTATTTTTATGATTGTTGCAGTAGTTTACTATAAATATATAATGTGAACCATTGATTGATCACATAATATATTTTAATACCAGTATGATCTTGGCATACATTTTGTAATAAATATAGAGATCTCTATATATCACTTAAATAAAATATATTCTATCTATACTACTTTTAGTTTCTAGGAAAATACTATCAAAACTACAGCAAAAATATTTCTGGAATAATTGGGCTTGATTTCAATAAAAACACACAAGAATATAACAACTTGATTTGTAAAATTTAGGAACTTTTTTTGTAGTTTTCTTAAGCATATTTGTCTAAAAATACTTAAAATTTAGGGGCACAGTGGTAGGGTGTTTGCCTTACACATAGCCAAAAAAAGGACAGACCGCATTTAAATTCTGCCAAATGGTTTCCCAAACCTGACAAGAGTGATTTCTGAACATAGAGCCAGGAGTAACTCCTGAGCCTGGCTGGGTGTGACCCCCCAAAATAAAAAACCTAAAAATAGAAAAATCTAAGTGTGTTTTATCATTAAAATTAATTTAAAAAAAGTCAGGCATTATCATTACTCAGTAAACCAAATTATGATATTTTGAAGAATAATAAATATATATGAAAGTTTATTTTCAAGATGCACCATTTTCATTTTTATTGTGGAATTCTTGAAATAGGCCATTCTTGATATAGGGCTGAAAAAAGAGATTAGAAAAAGATGATGAAAGTAAATAAAATAAAATAAAAAAAACTATTACTGTTGTT
Organism: Crocidura indochinensis; assembly: GCA_004027635.1. Lineage (NCBI taxonomy): Eukaryota > Metazoa > Chordata > Mammalia > Eulipotyphla > Soricidae > Crocidura > Crocidura indochinensis. The sequence continues at coordinate 1,217 of PVKC010001595.1, read as the reverse complement.
CTTAGAATAACTTGTTTATTTGTGACGTAAAAATGTGTTGACTTTCTAAAAATGTCAAGGTTTGGGGTCGGAGTGATAGCACTGCTGGTAGAGCATTGCCTTGACACAGCCAACCTAGGTTCAATCTCCATCATATGGTCCCCTAAGCATGTCTGGAGTGATTTCTGATCCAAGAATCAAAAATAATCACCAAGCACTGTTAGATGTGGTCAAAATCAAACAAAAAAAAAGTAAGGTTACAGATAAAAAAGAAAAGAACTGGGGTTTGAGCACATATTTCAGAATGAATTGCAACAAATAAAGTTTAAAAAGAGTCTTAAATCTAACCTGGATATATTGCTAAAATGTGACTTGGTGCAAATGAGGTATATTAAGTGATAATGTTTTGCTTATAAAGTGATATTTCTAGAATTGAGAGAACAATTATATAATATATGAATTTTCTTTTTTTTAATAATAACAATTTTTATTTTAAACATAGTGGCTTACATATTGTTGACAATAATATTTTTGGTACATGTTAGCATAAAATCAGGGGAATTCCCTTCACCAAATTGTCTTCCCTCCGCCTCTCTTCCCATCCTACCTCACATGTCCTCCTCCCTCACCCCCGGGGCTCCCAGGTTAAGTGGTCCCCTCTGTGCCTAGCTAACTACTTGGTGGTTCTACACCTGTTTAGTCTTGGTACTTCCCTTATACCCCCTCCCCCCAATTGGGATGCGGGACTAGTTAGTTCAAGTCATGTGATTTTGTTTGAAGAGGAGAAAAGTAATAACCTGGAGAAGAGAAAGAAAAAGAAGAAAAAAGAAAAAAGTCAAATACTCTGGAAATGGACGGAGACCTTCTAGAGGGTTTCATCCTTGGTTTGAGAGATGTAGGGGAAAAAAGAAGGTGAAGCACTACAGCAGTACCTAGAGCATTGTCAAAGTATCCTGTGAGCATTCAAAAAAGAAGAAAAAAAAAGGAAAGAAAAAAACCAGGAAAATAAATAAATAAATATAAATGGAGATATCCACTTCAATTGCCAAACTATCACCATGAAATCAACAATAAAAAATATTAGTCAATAATATTAATGAAAAAATGTTTTGTATTTTTTTTCCACTCCTGCAGATGCACAGTAAATATTGGGGTCATTGGAAAAGGAATTTCCTTTACCTAAGAGGTACAGGGTTTCTCCACCCTTGAAGTATATTGTCATGGGATTAACTATAGAC
>PVKC010001594.1:19950-49321 GCA_004027635.1 Crocidura indochinensis | reverse complement strand
CCTAGAGGGAAGCTTCTTGACCTGGTTCTGTTCATGAAAACACACACACACACACACACACACACACACCACAACACACACACACACACACACACACACACACACACACATTCACACACGCGTTCAGGCTGGGGTTGCAGGAGGGATCCCGGAGCACTGCCAGGCAGAAGTGTGGGAGGGAAGTGAAGAGGCAATATAGCAAGTTCTTTTCCAAAGGGATTCAATTCCCCCGCCATCAAAACGCACCATTGAGCCCCCAAGAAGTCAAACTCACACTTGGAGAAGAGGAAAAAGCGGCTATGGCGTGTGTGTGTGGGGTGGGGTGGGGTAGGGGGACACTTAAGCCGAAGCAACCGCTTCTTTCTGCAAGGCTGCAGTCAGTCAGGGAGCACAAGTTGATTGAAAGTTTTTCTTCTGCAATTTGTCTCCCTTTGTGCGGGGCGCGCTTAGAGAGGCAGAGAGAGAAAGAGGGGCGCGCCGGGTCTGGGGAGGCGTACACGGTACCCCCTTCTCCGCCTCCTGCACTCGGGGGCAGTCCCTGCACCCCCTCCCGGGCCCCGAGCCCGCCTCCCTCCAGGGGTGGGGGAAACATTCCGGGCTGGGGGCGCACTCCGATTGGCTGCAAACGCTTCCACGCACGCCGGGCCCCGGAGCTTTGTCTGACTTGGCCAGAAGTTGGCGAGCTAGGAGCCCCGAGTCGCCGCCGCTCTCCGGGGTGCGAGCTGCAGCCAAGCGGAGCCGAGCAGCGCCCCGCGCCCATGCCCGCCCAAGGGGGCGCGCCGAGGAGCCCCCGCGCGCAGCGCCGCACCGCAGGGACCCCCGAGCCTCCCGGGCGCCGCGCGGGTCTGCAGGGAGAGACGGACGCGGTGTGTATGAACCCCGAGTTGGCAGCGCGGCTCCCGGCCGGGGCTGGGCGGGCTGAGGGGCGCGCCGGCAGCGGCGGAGCCTGAAGTTGGCCCGGGAAAGGGGGGCGCGCGCAGAGACTGCGTGAACTTGCATTGTGTATGTGTGTGTTTGGGGGGCGGGGGTGCAGAGGAAGCGCCTCGGCAGACTCGGGGATCCCCTCCCCGGTGCACGTTGAAAGAAAGAAAGAAAGATGCGCTTTCCACCGGCTTGGGCCATCCTGCTGCTGCCGCTGCTGGCGCTGGAGCCCCGCGTCCAGGGCAAAAATCTGAAATACCGGATTTACGAGGAGCAGAGGGTGGGCACGGTGGTGGCGCGGCTAGCGGAGGATGTGGGGGACCTGCTAACTAAGCTCCCCAACCCCGCCGCCGTGCGCTTTCGGGCCATGCAGCGGGGCAACTCGCCGCTGCTGGTAGTGGACGAGAAGAGCGGCGAGGTGAGCATCGGGGCGCAGATCGACCGCGAGCAGCTGTGCCAGAAGAACCTGAACTGTTCCATCGAGTTCGACGTGGTCACGCTGCCCACCGAGCACCTGCAGCTGTTCCACATCGAGGTGGAGGTGCTGGACATCAACGACAACGCGCCCCGCTTCGCGCGCGCCCTGATCCCCATCGATCTGTCCGAGAGCGCCGCCGTGGGCACCCGTATCCCCCTCGACAGCGCCTTTGACCCGGACGTGGGCGACAACGCGCTGCACACCTACTCGCTCACGCCCAATGACTTCTTCCACATCGAGGTGCGCACCCGCACGGACGGCGCCAAGTGCGCCGAGCTCATCGTGGTGCGCGAGCTGGACCGAGAGCTGCAGGCCAGCTACGAGCTGCAGCTCACCGCCTCGGACCTGGGGGTGCCTCCCCGCTCGGGTTCCTCCACTCTGCACATCAGCATCTCCGACTCCAACGACAACAGCCCCGTGTTTGAGCAGCAGACCTATGTCATCCAGCTCCGCGAGGACGCCCCCGTGGGCGCTCTCCTTCTGGACCTCAACGCCACCGACCCAGATGAGGGCGCCAACGGGAGAGTGGTGTACTCCTTCAGCAGCCACGTGGCCCCCCAAATCAGAGAGACTTTTCGAATCGACCCCGAGCGAGGCCATTTGACGCTTTTCAAACCTGTGGATTACGAGACCACCAAATCCTATGAGATCGACGTGCAGGCGCAAGACCTGGGTCCCAACTCCATCCCTGCTCACTGCAAGATCATCATTAAAGTGGTGGATGTGAATGACAACAAGCCCGAGATTAATATCAACCTCATGTCCCCAGAGAAGGAAGAGATCTCTTATCTCTTCGAAGGGGACCCTGTTGACACCTTTGTGGCTCTAGTCAGGGTGCAAGATAAGGATTCTGGGCTGAATGGAGAAATCATTTGCAAGCTCCACGGCCACGGCCATTTCAAACTTCAGAAGACTTATGAAAACAATTATCTGATCTTGACCAACGCCACCCTGGACAGGGAGAAGAGATCAGAGTACAGTTTGACTGTCATTGCGGAGGACAAGGGGACCCCCAGTCTCTCCACAGTCAAACACTTCACCGTGCACATCAATGACGTGAATGACAATGCCCCTCACTTCCCTAGAAGCCACTATGAGTTTGCCATTTCGGAGAATAATTCGCCAGGGGCCTACATCACTACTGTGACAGCCACTGACCCCGACCTGGGTGAAAACGGGCAGGTCACCTACACCATTCTGGAGACTTACATCCTGGGCAACTCCATCACTACTTATGTCACCATTGACCCATCCAATGGTGCCATTTACGCCCTCCGGATCTTTGATCATGAAGAAGTGAGTCAGATCACTTTCGTGGTGGAAGCAAGAGACGGAGGCAGCCCCAAGCAACTGGTGAGCAACACCACTGTTGTGCTCACGGTCATCGATGAGAACGACAATGTCCCCGTGGTCATAGCACCTGCGCTGAGGAACAACACTGCAGAAGTTGCCATCCCCAAAGGGGCTGGAAATGGTTTCCATGTCACCCGGATTAGGGCCATGGACAGAGACTCAGGGGTAAATGCGGAACTCGGCTGTTCTATAGTGGCAGGCAACGAGGAAAACGTCTTTGTCATTGACCCGCGGTCATGTGACATCCAGACCAACATGAGCTTGGAGTCTGTCCCCAGCACAGAGTGGGAGCTCACTGTGGTCATTGAGGACAAGGGCAGCCCACAACTACACACCAGGGTCCTGCTGAAGTGCATGACCTTTGACTACACAGAGTCAGTGACCAGCACAGCCATGAGCTCTGTGAGCCAAGCCTCCCTGGACGTCTCCATGATCATCATTATTTCCTTGGGGGCCATCTGTGCTGTGTTGTTGGTGATAATGGTGCTGTTTGCCACTCGGTGTAACAGGGAAAAGAAGGACACACGATCCTACAACTGCAGGGTAGCGGAATCCACTTACCAACACCATCCCAAGAGACCTTCCAGGCAGATTCATAAAGGGGACATCACTTTGGTGCCCACCATCAATGGCACACTGCCCATCCGCTCTCATCACCGGTCCTCACCCTCTTCATCACCTACCTTAGAAAGAGGGCAGATGGGCAGTCGCCAGAGCCACAACAGCCACCAGTCACTCAATAGTTTGGTGACAATCTCATCCAATCACATGGCTGAGAATTTCTCCTTGGAGCTCACCCATGCCACGCCTGCTGTTGAGGTAAGGTCATTCATTGTACCAGTTTGTTTAGAATGTTGGCTATCGGTAAGAGAGAGAGAGAGAGAGAGAGAGAGAGATCATTCTTAGCTATTTTTATAGATATATATAATCATTAAATATATTTATATCAAATAGGATACAAGTCGCACCATATACATTATAAACTGTATTAAGTATTAAGTTTGTCTGAAATATTTGGCTTCTCTATATGTAGAAACATTATTTCTACTTTTGAAAATTAAATGTTAAACCATAAAGGACTATTTAACCCCCCTTACATAAATGTGGGACTTTATTCTTACATTATGGTTTCCATGAAAAACCCCAGAAACTGAGGACCCCCCCCAAAAAAATCCCCTTTTGTCCCCTATTAGATGAGATCAGATTCTGTGTCCAGACAAGCTTTAAAATGCATGTGCTAGAATGTTGCTGTTTTTTGGTCTGTGTTTTATATATGTGTGTTTGTGTGTGCTGTGAATGTGTGAACATCTTTCAGTTATTCATTCATTTACTGTAGTTGATTTCATCTACATGATCAGGATAATCACTGGGGTTATTTAATAAAGGAAGAGCCAGTGGTTCAGGTTTATCTGAATCTCTAGGATGCCTTTTTATTTGTATGTGGCAAGGCTGCATATATGCACTATTCACAGAACCTGTTCATTTACTTTGGATGGATCAGCAGGGAATTTTGCCCTCTCTGAGAGCTCATAGGTGTTTGAGAAATTGTATTCAGGAATCAGCTGGGTCTCTTTGCTTTCCAGCAGGTTTCGCAGCTTCTATCAATGCTTCACCAGGGTCAGTATCAGCCCAGGCCAAGCTTTCGAGGAAATAAATACTCCAGAAGCTATAGGTATGGATGCACCATGCATATCCGAATCTGTCTCTAAGTGCTTGAATGTTGAAGAGTGAAAGCTGGACTTTCCCCTTTGTCTTTCTAGATATGCCCTCCAGGACATGGACAAGTTTAGCCTGAAGGACAGTGGACGTGGGGATAGTGAAGCTGGGGACAGTGACTATGACCTAGGTCGTGATTCTCCTATAGACCGGCTGTTGGGGGAAGGATTCAGTGACCTGTTTCTCACAGATGGAAGGATTCCAGCAGGTAATATAGACTTATTTTCTAACTGCTGCACTGGTCATGTGAAAGCAGTGGCTTTTCTCATCCTCTGTGTCTCTTCACTGACCTTTACTCTCAACTAACTGTCATTTGCACACTATTGACAACAAACCTAAAGAGTGACAGTTGACAGTGTGTTTCTAAAAATTCATATTAAACAGCTGAGCAAGGAGAGTTAAGAGATAGGCTTCAGGTTTGGGACAGGAAAGAAGGGAGGGGGTTTATTGGGAAGCTGCATCAATTTCTTCCTCCCCCTCTTTGCATCCAGTCCTGTTCCAAGGCACTCAAGCAACTTCTTGATAGAATTCCCAGCTAGTGGTTTTGATTCATGCAACCTGTTTTGGTGCTTTGTGGGGAACAGAGCTATAATTTGGAAAACGCATTTCCTGTCATGGGGTAGAGATTAAAATACATAGGGACATGAGACACTTGAACAACTCAAAATAGGAGACAGGCGGTTTCTTGGTATGTGGTAGGCAGAGAATCTTCTGTGCCTTTCATTGTCTTTTTGACCCACAGAGGACCCAGAGTAGGAGCCCCACGAAGGGATTTCAGAGGACATGTTTGTTGGAGGAGATCTTGTTGAATTCTGAGCCACATTTTCCTAGGCTCCTACTCTCTTGTTGTGCAATAGAAACTCTCTAATCTGGCTGAGTAGACACTGTCTGTGCCATGGTAGCCACCTTGTGTTAAAAGCCTATAATCATAACTTCAATTTAAGAAACATGCCACATGGCCCTTGAGCTCCTCCCAATTTGGAAGCCATGTCAACAGCATGATTGTTTTTTGAGGGTGTATAAAAGGCAAAAAGAAAGTATTCTCTGGGGCATCTATTAACTAAGTCAGAGAGGTGAGAGAGTTGAGGAAACAGGAATGAGTAAAGTGGAGGGAGCCACAGAAATGTGAGTTCTTCCATAACAGTAATCTCCTTCCTGTAAGCCACCCTGGTGGCAGGAAGAGAAGCCACAGCCCTGTTGGCATCAGATGAAGGAGCAGAGAAGCAAGCAATGATGGCCCAGCCTGTCTAGCTCCTGGCAAGTTTTTGGCCTTGCTTGGTTGGTGGTGGGTCCACTCAACAAGAGCAGGCAGGGAGTAAGAAGTGAACACAAGAGGAAGAGCTAGTCTTAGAATTCCATTTTTCTCTTTTCCTTTCTCTCTGCCTCCCTCCCTTTCTTCTTTCCTTACTCCCTTCCTCCATCTCTCCCTTCTTCCCTCCCTCTCTTCCTTCCTCTTTTCCTTCCTTCCCTCCTTCCATCCCTCCCTCCCTCCTTCCTTCCTTCCCTCCTTCCTTCTTTCCCTTCCCATCCATCTTTCCTTCCATTCTTCCTTTATCTTTTACTTCCTCCCTTCCTTCCCTCCTTCCCTCCTTTCTTCCATTCCCATCCATCCTTCCTTCTATTTTTCCTTTATCTCTTCCTTCCTTTCCTCTCCCTTTCTTTTTCTCTTTCCCTCCATCCCTTCCTTCTCACATTACTATTTTTTTCTTTCTCTTCATTCTTCTTTCTTTCTTTCTTTCTTTCTTTCTTTCTTTCTTTCTTTCTTTCTTTCTTTCTTTCTTTCTTTCTTTCTTTCTTTCTTTCTTTCTTTCTTTCTTTCTTTCTTCCTTTCCTTCCTTCCTTCCTTCCTTCTCTCAAAATTGGTATTTTACAGGTTAACAAATGGATGTCACAAATCAAGCAGTTTGTTACTTATAGATGTGCGATTTGAATCAATCCCCAAACTTTTAAGTACTAATCTGTCAATAGAAGTGTGAAGTTTCATATTTTAATAAGTTGAGTGCCAGAGTTATTCTTCTGAAATTGTGCTGCCCTGCAGTAAATGTGTACATGCTACTACTTCATGGTGCTATTGTTGGAAGAATGGCTGGTTTCTGGCAGGATGAATGTCTGGCATTGATGTCACCATGGACATTAGTTTGATGCTGGCACAGTCATCCATGGTGTCCTTTTTAAAATTCAATTTAATTCAATTAAGCTCAGTCAGTCACCCTAGACCAATTTGAAAAGAAATCTGTCAGTGTAGAGGAATGTTACTTGCCTCATCAAACTTGCTCAAAGAGAAGCAGATTCATTATTTTTACTCGCGAAGTGAAGCAATTGATTACAGTTCTACATTTTATTGCATTTCTTTACTTACATATAGCATTCTAATTTTGAAAGCTGATTCCTAGTTTTGAGTAATTTCCAAAAATTATGTTATTTGACAAAATAGAAAAATTATACAGTATAATCACATTAATATATAATATATTATATATTATATTTTATATATTATATATTTTATATTATATTATGTAATATAATATATAATCACATTAATGACCAGTATAATACCATTATATTGTATTATATATTTATAACATAAAGTCTGTTCACTAGAAAATTATTAGCATAAATAAAAGTTGAATAAATAACTTTATTTAGAAAATCTTGCCATCTGTGGGCCCAAATACTATAGGTTCTTTAGAATTCTAAAATCATCTTTTTCTAATAACTGAATGTGAGCATGCCCTATTTTTTGTTGTTTTATTTTGGGGCCACACCCAGCAATGCTCAGGGGTTACTCCTGGCCATGTGCTCAGAAATCACTCCTGTCTCGTGGGACCATATAGGATGCTGGAGGGATTGAACTGTGATCTGTTCTAGGCTAGAGTGCACAAGGCAGATGCCTTACCGCTGTGCCACCACTCTGGCCCCATTTCTTTTTTTAGTTTTCCCACCATTTTCAAAGTTACTACTAACACCAGATATGATTCATGACAAGACAGTTACATAATGTTTGAATTAAACTTTTTTAAGTCAAATACTCAAATAGAACAAAATATTGGCAGTACAAATTATACAATCCTCTTGAGGACAGTGAATCTTTTTGCGTGAGTAACTTAAGATTCATTTGACATCTCATTTCCTTTTAAAGTTAGAGCCTTACCTTCAGATTCTTATAAGTAATAATCTTATTATACAGAAAAAATCCCTGAAACACAATTTCATATTTAGACAAACATCTCATAATGATGCATGTTAAATGTTTCTAGTACCTGGTACTACATTTCCGCAAAAGGTCTGACAGTAAGTACATTTGTCTTGCTAGCAACCTGCCCCTGTATGTTATGTGATGGAAACTTTTCTAGAAACATTGAACTCCAGGAAGTCACCAACTTCAAGGCTCAGCATTATTTCTGTCTAACTATTATTGCCAGAACTCTGCACTCTGAGCCTCTGTCTATACAGAGTTAACCTACCCTTATTATCATCTGATGATATTTTGCCACATTCTGGTCTACTATTCCCCTTAAGATTTTGCCAACATGTTGGGGATAGAAAACTGAGCTTTAAGAATTATCTTCCCAGGAAAGATCCTAAGTAGTATCAAATGGAAGTCCACATCTGAATGCCATTAACCAAAGTCGGTACAGTTCTCTAAAGTGCGTGTATTTTTAGAACTTAAGAGTCTTATTCCAACTCATTTTCTCCATTAAACTGTGATCAAATATAGATTCTATGATGCTGCATTTTCTTGCCAAAGGGTCATTTCTGGTCATTCATTTTACTAATTCCCACTGAAATACTCTGAATTTTGAGCAATAAAATCAACATGCATTTCTTTTTGTTCTTTGATTCATGTTGGCCAAAATGCTTTCTTCCTTATTCATCCAGCTTCGACAACAGTATACCCAGTGGCAGAAGAACTTTCTTTTTCCCAGTCAGCTGCTGTAAGATGATGCTGTGAGGTTTCCTGATTGAGATTTTACTTCTACCTATTGATCTGTTGTTTGTGATTTCTTTGCTAAAAGCTCTCTCTTTAATTTTGCTTTTGCCTGGTTGCTGCAGGATCTCTTCTGAACTTTTCTCTGTGGTGGGTTCACTGTGCCCACACCCCACTGATAGTTGCTCTAGTTCTCCCTTCATTAATTCTTTCTTTTATTTATTTTAAGCCTCATGTCTAGAACATTCTAATTTACAGTATTTGCTTGAAAATCAATCACCAACTTGTGTTGCCCAGCAACACTACATTAAACTCTTTCTTATGGCATGCCTTAGTCAATGAAATCACTGTGTTATTTACCCTCTGTTGTGACCCTCTTAAATTTTTGGTTTGTTTTCCAATAGAGTCATCTCTTCACCAATTAGAGACATCTTTAATTTACGTACCTTTTAAGTGAAAAGTCTGACTTCTCTTTGCTTTGTTTAAATCCTAGGCAATTCTCAAAGATTATTTCAAGCCTTCCCCTTTTTGTTTGTTTCTTTTTATTTTAGAGTCCCCACTTAGTGCTGTATGAGGCAATGTCAGCCTGTATTCAGGAATCATTCATAATAGTGCTTGGCAGATGTTATGGTGCTGGGTATAGAACACTAGATTTCCTGTATATAATGCATTTAGGCTGATAAACTATCTTTGACCTTCAAGACATTCTTTAACTACTAAAGCACCCATTTCTGCTTTTTTCTGAATATGTGATCAACTTCATAGAGTTTATAAGAGAGATATAAAGACATCTCACTGTATGGAAATTAATCACTAAATGACTAAGGACTTCCTAGAAGTATAGGCATATATATTTATTCTAGTTTTTGATGCTTCCTGGCCTGCCTATTCATTAGAGAATGCTAAGAGTTTTCTGCTTTCCTTACATCTCCCCTCCCCTGAAGGCATCTTGCCACCTGGCAAAAGTGCCAAGCAGATACAGATTAAACTCTTGCATCAACATGATAGCAGGTCCTGATTCCTTGCACATGGTAAGGAGCATCTGTAGTGAGGGACTGTATATATTGGGGAATATTTTTTAATAGTTGAGTCTCTGTGGAAAGATAGTCAGTATAAGTAAAATTAGTAAAGGAACTGTTTTATGTTTTCAATATGAATTGGATAGGTTTTAACTCAAGGACCATGGAATCTAATGAAGTTGAAATGTACATTTCTTGTTACAGACGTTCAATGACCAGAATTATTTCTTAACATGAACTGTCACTTGAATCACTTAGTTTACATTATTAATTGTTTTCTTTATATTTAGTCCTTTCAGAAATATATCATACTTAGGATTCTTGGAAACCAATGTAATTTCTTCTTTTATCAACAACTATAAACATTCCTACAAAATAAAGCCAAGTAAGCTATCTAGTTCTTCAACATAAAATGAAAGGACAGAATACAAAGGAATAGGAGTTATTGATTCTGTCCCATTGTGCCCTAATAGATGTGAGAAAGACAATATATACACAGGTCTCTTTTTTCATTTTCAGAGACACAGGAATCTCAGGAAAATGATTCATGACCAGTTAGATATTTGTTTCACTGTTGACAATACCTTCTTTCTATGGAGGTTACTTTCAATCTCTTTTGAATGTTACTTTCCACCCTTTTTGCTTTATCCACATTAAATGATGACTAGCAAGATTTGGTATATGTTTCTAAGTAGTAATAATACCTGAAGTTGGTGTATTTAACAGCCTTTGCTGTTCAGATAGTTTCTGTGTCTATAAATGCAATGACTCTTCAAAGGCTAACATACACCCTTGCTCCCAATCTCTGCTCTTTCTTGGATTCTATGAAAATCACTACTGAAAGGTGATTTGTTTTGAATCCACATGAATCTACATGGCTCTGTGCATTTTCCACCCTTTCTCTAAATTTTCACTCTCCAACCAATTGATATTTTTCTGAACTCACTCTTCTTGCTCTTCTTGTTCTGTAAGTCACTCCATACTCCATTAAGAATGAGTTCTAGATGTCATGAAATAGAAAACAGAGCTATCTTCAAGGGATCAAGTAACCAAGATCCAGGAACTTCCAACTCCACTCTTTGTTGTTTTTGAGCCACACCAAGCTTTGCTCAGGGATTTCTTTCACCTCTTTCTTTACTTAAGGATCACTCACAGAGTAATTTGGGCTGAGGAGGTAGATTGAGGAGTGGGGCACGGTGCTAGAGGTTAGCTATATATAAGGCAAAAGCCTCATTTGCTCTGCTTTCCCCCCAATCCTTAGTATTTTGGCATTGTCCAGTAGTACTCAGGAGTTATTCCTGGCTCTTTGCTCAGAAGAGGCTTCTGTCACAACTTTTGGGACTATACGTGGTGTCAGGGATCTGAATAATTGGTTGTGTGTAAGGTAAGTATAATATCTTCAGTGCTTGTTCCTATAGCTTCATTTAGCAGAATTTTTAAGGCTAATATCTCATTGCATGTATATATTGTATTTATTTGTAACTGGGTACATAGTTTGCTTTCTCATCTTAACTTTTGTAAATAGTGTTGGGATGAGTAGGAATGTGTCAATACTTATTATGGTCCCGATTTCAATTGTTAAACATATGCCAGGAGTGAATGTGTTGGATATGCTTCATTTTGGAAGTGACTCTGTATCATTCTATACAACAGCCACCACCATTTTGCATTCTCAGCCATGATGTATGCAAGAGTTTTTTTTTCTTCAAGTTATGGTCAATGCTTGTTATTTCTTCTTTTTTTTTAAATTGGTGCCATCCTGAGAGTTTTAATGAGATACCATAGTGTGTTTTTGTTTCCACTTAACTGGTGAAAAGAAACTGTAGGGTGAATGCATTCTTATTACATTTAAATTTATGGTACTTAAACTGTAGAAATGATGGAGACACAATCGTACATTCTGTGGGGCACTCACTTACTCTAACCCTAGTTCTAGTGCTGTTCCAGAATCAGCCTTTTAAACAGTAATCTGGGAGTAAAATATGTCTTTCTTAAGCAGCCAAGACAAATATAGAGCACATGGCAATCAGCCCAATTTTTGTTAGAAATCTACTTCTTTGCATTGTATGTTTTATCTCATTCACACTTTAATAAATTATGATGTGGAAAAATTGCCATTGAAAGACATGGAGAATGTTTTGCATCTTCCCACTTCTGGAATGTTTTGTATTTGGAAAATGGATTCTACCTTCTCCGTGCCAATTTTTTTCTGCCTTTCTCACATCATTTTGTATCAATGTCATGACACACATTTCGACGAGAATTAACTGATTAATTTTTTAGATTCCTTCTTTCTTTTTGGATGACTTTGACATCTATCTGAATTTTAATCCTTTAGAAAAACTAATCTTAACAGGATATGTGTAGATGCCAGTAGCTAAGAATAATTTTCCCTTTATTTATTATTGATTTATTGAATGATTTTTGTTTTGTTTTTTATGGACCTGGAGGTATTCACGACTTACTCTTTTCTCTGTGCTTATGGTTCATTCCTGACAATGCTTGAGGACCATATAGAGTGTCAAGGATGAAAAGCCAGTCAGTGAGTTACAAGACCTTACTTGCTGTACAACTGGTCATTCATTTTTAAGTAATAAGTTGGATAATTTTATGGAATAAGTCACCAAACAATATGGAACACCTTTATAAGAAATTAATTAAAAAGCATAACAACCCAACCTTATTATATTCCCTTTCTCCATTAAAGAAGAATAGGATTACTACTTAAGGATTACCTTGAATGGCCTTTTGAAATACTGAATCTCACTTAATAACTCTAGGTTTTCTTGGTTGTTGTCACTGCTGAGGATTTAACTCACATCTTAGCTCTTTCCGCTCCTCTACTAGTGCCCACCCAACCCCAGTCTCATAACTGCAACAGCAGAAATGTTCTTCCTTAGCAACTGTCAATGATTCTTGCCTTATTCAATCAGCAAGAATGACTTGTAGTGGGCAACCCAGATTTCCAGAACCCTTTGAATAAGTGTGCTGGATGTTGGTTAGATGCACAGCATTAAACCTTTTCTACTGGGCCAGAGGGATAACGCAGCAAGTATGGCATTTGCCTTGCGTACAGCTGACCCAGGTTTGATTCCCACCATCCTTTAGGGTCCCCTGAGCCTTACAGGAGTGATTTCTGAGCACAGAGCCAGTAGCAATCCTTGAGTATGGCTGGGTGTGGTCTAAAAACCACCCTTCCCCTCAAAAGAGAAGTATATATGTTTTTTACTTTAAATATTTCTTAAAGCACTGTGGTTACAAACACGTTCATAGTTGGGTTTCAATCATTGAATGTATACCACCCTTCAAAATTTTAAAGCTTTTCTTCTAGCTCTTCTACCATGCAGTGGTGGGTAAAATTATTATTTCACAGGTAGGGTGAGGCACTATGTTTCTAACCCCTCAGGCTGACATAACAGGGTAGCAGTGAAGAAAAAATATTCACTGGAGTCAGTTCTCTGCCCTGTGCTGCTTATGTATCATACGCTTTCTCTCTGGAGCTCCCAGGCAGACTTTTCTTTTTATTCCAAACTCCACCTACTAGGGTGGTGGAAGGCCCTGTAATCCAGGTGGGTTTTTACGTAGCATAAGAAGAGGTTAGGGTAAAAGAAAGAATTTTGGGGGAAGGGTTACAGGTGAACATTCTGGGTGGAGATTGAAATGTCTCCTTAGGTTTTCTGGTACCTGGACCCGCTCCGCAGTGTCCTCAGAACAAGGCTCAGTTTATTAACCATCCTTTTCCCTTGTCCACCCCACCCCCTTGCACTTACAGCCATGCGACTTTGCACCGAGGAGTGCAGAGTGCTGGGCCACTCGGACCAGTGCTGGATGCCCCCACTGCCATCACCCTCTTCCGACTACCGGAGCAACATGTTCATCCCGGGGGAGGAGTTCCCCGCGCAGCCCCAGCAGCAGTCACAACCCCTGGGCACCCTGGACGAGGACAGCCCGTCGGTAGAACCGGGGGAGAAGAAGAAGAGCAGCTTCTCTACCTTCGGCAAGGACGCCCCTTCGCCACAGGACGAGGAAGCGGGGGACAGCGCGTCTTCCCTGCTGTCAGAGATGAGCAGCGTGTTCCAGCGCCTGTTGCCGCCTTCCCTGGACGCGCACCCGGATAGCAACAACAGCGGTGGGGATGCGGGCAGTTCCCTGGAACGTCGCAAGGGCCCTCTGCCCCCCAAGAACACTGCGTACCCGCCCGGGGTGGCTGCCTGGGCCGCCAGCACCCACTTCCAGAACCCCACCAGCACCCCAGGACCCTCCCTGGGCGCGCACTCCAGCGTGCAACCCTCAGCCAAGTGGCTCCCGGCCATGGAGGAGATCCCCGAAAACTACGAAGAGGATGATTTTGACAATGTACTCAACCACCTCAGCGACCCCAAACACGAGCTCATGGACGCCAGCGAGCTGGTGGCAGAGATTAATAAACTGCTCCAAGACGTGCGACAGAGCTAGAGAAGGCACAGCCAGGCTTGTGTGTGTTCCAGCTCAGTGGAAGGCGGGGACCCCCCCCCCCCCCGCCCATCCCTGCACCCACTCCTCTATCCCTTGACCACGGCCCCCAGGGAACTGGCATCGCCCAATCGTTGCATTTATCATAAATGTGTCTGTGTATATTGGATATTAAATACTGTATTTTCGTATGTACACAATGCAAGTGTGATGATTTTAACCTGTATTTTAAAAATACATTTGTACCTTATATTTATGTGTAATTTAACAGACAAATTTTATTTTTTTACTCCCATGCCGAACACATCTCTTTCCTCATGTAGAAACGTAGTCATTACCACTCTGTCCCCCCTCCCCGCATTGTATGTACTTTCCAGCTGCAGAAAAGGCATCACTTTGTATTGCTTATCTGGGGGAAAGGGATGAGAACAGATCAATTCTACACTCAAGCTCCATGGAAGCGTTAATTCTTTAGTTCCATGAAGTGATCTGGCTTGGTTACTAAGACTTAAAAATAATGGAAGCATCTATTACAATGTTATGCTATTATTATTCTTATTATTTTATTCTTATTATATTCCTATTATTCTTTGTACTTGTTTCTGGTAGTTCAATTCTTAAAGAAAAATTAAAAAGCAAGACTATGTCATATGTTTGGGCTGGATATTGTCTGTCACTAGTGATGAAGATAAGAACAAGGACATTGCTGCTTCCTAACTCCTTGACCCTTCACAATCCCAGGAAGTCCCACTGACCTGCTCTGGAGAATGTTCTTCCCCCTCATGCACTTTGTCTATTGATAATCAAGGTAAAGAATGATTTTTCTGCCATCGTGAGTTGAAGATTCGCTTCCAGAAATGAGAGCTGCTCATGAAATGAGTGGGATCATAGAACACCAAGTATTGATGGGCAAAAGCAGGCTAGCCAGTGGCCCTCCTAGGGTAGTAAATCGAATCAGTCTATTCCCAAACCATTCTTTTCCTACCTGACCTACTCTCATGATACTTGAACATGTTTATCTTTTGTGATATTATTATTTTGCTATTATTCATTTTAGTCTTGGTCTCTAGTGCATGATTTTCTATGTTTGCTTTTCTTTTTTATTAGCATAAAAGCATTTATAAAGTTATGTTGTTTTGGGTTCCTGCAACTCTGTTTTGTTGTGCGATGAACGACAAATCCTTTATTTATTGTGCTATTATCTCTCTCTGTGGAATGCCTTGGTGAAGGAGATTGTTATAATGACTGTTCTCATTTATGACCAAGCTTCTCTTAATGTTATTTCTATGAATACACTATCTTGATTGTACTCTCAGAAGATTTTGCTGTCAATGAAAAATAAAAGGGAAATTAAAATTAATCTAAATAACTGTTTATATATATATGTCCTATATGTCTATGTGTTCAAAACCCTCATATGCAGCTTACTCATCCTGAGAAGTAGGTATAACCATTGTTGAGATGAAAATGATGGTGTTCTGTTGGCCTCACACACACACACACACACACACACACACACACACACACACACACACACCCAAAAAAAAAAAAACTTGATGGAGGGAAGAATGAATTTTAGGTTAAGGACTAGATGTGATCTCTATATTTCCTCTAGATTAAAAGCATTAAGTGCATTTAATATCATGAAAAACATTCAGGTGGGGCTGGAACGATAAAACAATGAGTAGAAAAACATATTTAGGTGGGGCTGGATCAATAGTACAATGGTAGGGTCTTTGCCTTGCAAACACCTAGTCAGGGTTTAATCCCCAGTATATTCCTATATAGTCTCAATCCATATAGTCCCACTAGTCTGCCAGGTGTGATTTCTGGGCAGAGAGCCAGAATAATGCCTGAGTGCCATTGAGTGTGGCCCCCAAACCAATATGTATATATATATATATATATATATGCACATATATATTCATACATATATATATATTCGGGTTCTGGAGAAATAGTACAAAGTTAAAGATTTTCATTGCTCACAGCTGACTCTAATTCAGTCTTCAGCAATGCATGTGCCCTTCCCCCACCCCAATACAACCAACCAGGAGGTATCTTTTAGCACTGTTGATATGGTCCCCAATCTCTATAATAAAAATAAAAAATCTAAGCAAATCCTTTTAATAATTTTTCAAGTAAAAATAAATATTTTCTCAGAAAAATTTATATTATATTAAAAAAGAGGAACCTTTACAGTGTTTGTAGGATGTTAAAAAAACAACCTTAATGAATAGTAGAAGTTTTGATATATATTAGTTAAATGACCTAAAAGTGCCTAAAACTCAAGCATTTTTATCCTCAAATGAGTACTACATCAAAGAGAATGTGCTCTGTCTTTCAAAGAAACATTTCCTTTGATGGGAGGTTTGCAATTATAAGAGAAAATGTCAGTCAAATTTTTTCAGTAGATTACACACACAACTGTCAACCACAGTCAAATACACTTTGCTTTTCAACTTCCGTGAAGTATATATTATCATTAAGAAAAAGACTTTTGTAACCACAGTGTTCTGAATTTAAAACCTCATCAGTAATTTAGGAAGTGAAGTTAGAAATAAATTTTGAATAATGCAGAGTAAAGTATAATGGATTAAACACAAAACCTTGTACATTGTCAACACACTAAACAGTGTCCCAAACTGTTACTTCTCTGGATTTTTCCACTTCTTATTGCTCTGTGTGCAAACAAATTGAGAATATTAATGAAAGAATTTTACTTTTCGCCATTGTTCCATTCCTAGGTAATACCTCAACAAAAGCTGAAATATCTCGAACATAATCTTGCTCTTCTTTTATACCATACCTCCTCGGTGTTATACCACAACCTACATACATTTAATCAAGCAGAGGTCTTTATTCATATGTCTTAATTTCTTTGACCCAATGGCTATTCAGTGTTTATAACCACAATCCTCTGAAGGAAATCAGCTTCCAGAATTATAACTCAACATTATGTCTGGAATATAAGTTTTATTTTAAATATTTGATAGGATGATTATAATAAACTATTTTCAAATTCTTAAAGATTCTTATCATATTTTCTGATTTCTCATTCCTCAGTATTTATAAAATATGCTTCTAATTTTGTCCACTCTTTAAATGGTTGTTCCTCTGGTCACACCTATATAAATGCATTGCTTGTCTAACACTGAATAACTTGGTATGAAAAAATTCACTTAGCTCTCAGTTTCAATCTTTTGATAAGCAATAATGTCAGTAAATATTCAAAACATAATTTGAATAATGAACACACTGAAATCAAAAGTTTTTTTTGGGGGGGACTGGAGTGTTAGTACAGCACTAGGACTTTTGCCTTTCACACAATCAACCTTTGGTCAATCCCTAGCATCCCCTATTGTTCACCAAGTTGGCTAGGACTAATTCCTGAGTGCACAGGTGCACAGTCAAGAGTAACCCTTGAGAATAGGAATTGTGGCCTCAAAATAAGAACAAAACAACAGCAAAAAGTGTTGTGAAACTAGTTCCAATTAATTGAATATAAAAAAATGTATTGTTGCCTATCATGGCAAATTTCATTTCTGAATTCATAGAACATTTATGATAATTAAGGCAACTGACCACACCTTTGAAAAAGTTTTGATCTTTTATCTCCTAATTGAATGTACTTAATATTATATCATCACAGACTAAAAAATTAGGGATACAGAGGCTAGAGCATTAGCACAGTGGGTAGGGCATTTACCTTACACACAGTTGAGCTGGGTTCAATCCCTGGCATCCTATATGGTCCCTGAGCCTGCCAGGAGTGATTTCTGAGTGCAGAGCCAGAGTAACCCTGAGTGCAACTGGGTATGGCTCCAAAACCAAAAAGAAACAAAGAATTCGGGATATAGAGATTATGGGTGGGGTCAGAGAGAAAGCACAGGGCATTTGCCTTGCAAGCAGCTGACCCAGGATCTAAGGTGGTTGGTTTGAATCCCGGCATCCCATATGGTCTCCTGTGCCTGCCAGAAGCTATTTCTGAGCAGTTAGCCAGGAGTAACACCTGCACACCCAAAAACCAAAAACTAAAAACCGAAAAAAAAAGAGAGAGAGAGATAATGGTAGGCAATACATATTCTATTTAAACATATTTAAACTACTGAAAATTTTTCTTTTAAATCACTGAAGTCATCTCTACAGAGCAAACTCATGATATTGTTGGCTAGAGGTTCAAGTCATAAACTTCTTTAATATTGGTAAATATACTATATTGTGAAGTATCAAATATCACTCTGATTAGAATCATGTATAATATATTAGGATGTCTCTGGGCATGGCAGAATTGTATGAGAATGCATAAAATCTTAATAATACATAAGACCATTTGGTCCACTGAAGGCTCTTTCTGAATCCTTTTAGTTCCTGGAACAATAAGTCACTTTGTTGAAGTAACTGCTTTGTGTCTTAAAATACAACACAATGCAGTGATTGTAAATACAGTGTCCAAATTGTGATTTCCATCTTCAATAGGACCTGATATGTAGTTAAAGGGGTTTCCAAACTGATTCAGGAAAACAAAACCTCTCAGCAACCTGTACAAAATTTACCTTCTTTAAGCCAACAAACAGAAAGCAACTGCTCCCAATGGCACTCTTGGCTACTGTTATCCCATTAAATCATTGTAGTGTCCCCCATCTCCTGAAGGACTAGCACCCACACACCAAACTTGGGAAAATTTGGAAAACACTGGTCTAAACAAACAAAAATTGAACTAGACCTTATATGTAAGCTTTTACTCAAATGCAAAAGTGATAGCATGCTCTTTGCATTAATTTATATTTTTATTGTACGCTAACTTATACAACTTGTGGAATTGTTAAAAGAATTTATTTTCTGGTGAACTGGCATTGTAAAAATTGCTATCAAAATTTACATACTTACTGACTTTTAAAGTCGCAATAATCCAGCCTACCGTGACACTTTAAAATCATAGTTTTCTATTTCCTTTTACGACTTCTGCAAGTAGCTCCTAATTCTTGTTTGCTTTCTCAGATTTTTATCTCTCCAATTTATTTATTTTATGGTACTCTTCTTCCTTGATAATTTACTCTGCTGTCCTCATTTTATAGCAATCTTCTCCAAGTTTTCACATGTATATAGTTCTTTATAAAACCAGTTGGATTTCATCTCTCTTGCCATTTCTTTGTTATTCATATTATAGGAATCATATTTTTGAGAAATGAAGTACTACCTTTTTATTCTCAATAAACTTTACTCTTTAGATTCACTAGTTTAATGGAATGGTAATTTATAACAATTAAGGACAAAGAGGTGGTTTCTTCTGTTCTGTTATAAATCTAATGATCTTAAGTGCCTAGGGACACTAAGATGGAAAACATATAACTTATTAGTGTACAAAATTGTTCTTTGCTATAACTATAAAGCACCTCTCTCCCCTTGTACTAAGTTGGCCTAGTTGAGCTTAAAATTTACTATAAGTGAAAATTAAGTGGAGGAAAATGAATAGTCAATAAGAAAGGTTCATTGCTCCAGAAAAAGGTGACTTAAGTAATTGCTAAATGCAGAAAGCCCTTGAGCTCCATTTACAAAATTGAAATATTGAAAGTTGTCATATTTGTTCTCCTCTTCCAATGATCTTTAGAAAATGCTGCATAATGAAGACGTTTTCCTCACTCTCCCTACTTAGTGATGCATATGTGGAGAAAAATGGAGCTAAGGTGTGTGAAAAAACACGAAGAAGAACTCCAGCCATGCTATCTATAGGGAAGATTCAGACTGGCCCAAATGGGGAAAAGGTTAATTAGTACTGTACGCTGACATTCCAAAATGCATTATCTGGTGTCAGAGCGATAGCAAAGCAGATAGGGTGATTGCCTTGCATGTGGCCAACCTGGGCATTCCATATGAGTTTGCCCATGATCCTGCCTGGAGTGATTTGTGATAGCATAGGCAGGAATAACACCTGAGCGCTTCAGGGTGTAGCTCCAAAACAAAAACAAAGCAAAAAGAGTACTTTATCTCATTAAAGACTGGTTTTCTGAAAGCCCTAGTTACATTCTTGTTTTATTCTAGGCCCCAAAAGTATACTTTTTCATTGGAAGAGGACCTCTATTTTGGTCCTGTCAGGGCTCCAAGCAATGCATCCAAATTTTCCATTCACTTTCTTATAGAACTTGGAACAGACCCAAAGCATACCATAAAGAAATTTTAGTGATGAATTTGAACTAGAATAATGCTTTGCAAGGCCCTGCTTTGTACTACTGGCTTTAGAGACCTGCACTATAGGTGTTATCAACTCCCTCTCTCAAGTTTTCATAGCATTGTAGAGAGGCAGAGGTCTGTTGGCAGTGGTCATACCAAGCACCATTGCAGGAAAGGTTCACTGAAAACCAATCCCTTTGACAACAAATTCATGATTTCTTGCAAAATAACTCCAGGAAAGAGAAAGTTCCAGATCTTAATTGGCCGGGCAAGATAGGCTACAGAGTCTAGAAACACCACACCTCAAATGTCTTGAACACCAGAGTAGAGAACTAGGTATGAGTACTATTCCTGACAGCACCATTTCGAGAGCCCCCAGGGCAGCTGCTCATTCTAGATGCTCAACATGCAATTAAGAATGTTTTTTTAAAATATTTTAAGATATTTGTTGGCTGGAGGGATGAGTGAGAGCTCTTTCAGGAACCCATATGCTACCTAGGGAGAAGACAAGCAAAATACCACGTGATTATATTTTTAAAAAATGAACTATTTTCTATATATGCTTAACCATTATGCTTCAAGGAAAGAAGAGAATCATAAACTAAAATGAAATTTTACATTTTTTGTCAGTGAAGTTGGAAATGAAGAAACATGAGATCAGAGAGGAGTGCATTAGTCTATTTTTTATCATGTCCATTTTGGGATATTTTGTATTTCTTTTTTTTTCTGCAGCAAAATCTCATGTTGATGGTTCAGAACCATTCCTTCTAGAGGTCTGTCTTTAAATAAGTCACATAGCAAATAAGCTATTGTGCCTGACATTTGAACTAGAATGTTAATAATAGTATTAACACAACTTACCTCTAGGGAAATAAGTCATGAAACATTTGAATAAGAGGAGGAAAACAGGGTGAAATGGGGAGCCAGAGCCATTGTTTCCTTGCATCACGTCTCCACAGAGAAGCCTCAGTTCAGATGGAAAGTCAGAAAATGGAATAATAAGTTTCTTTCTCATCTGAGATTTAAGGTGGGGAATGAAAGGAAAAATAATTTTTGTCAGAAAGAGAAATGATGGTTTCTGGTTTATAATGAGAGCAGGAAAGTCTAATAGCCAGGAAAAATTGTCCTTTACCTGAGTGCCTTCTCAAAGAAAGTAGAAATTTCTCCTCATAAGTTACATGAGGCATTAAAGCTCTATGATGACAGATTTGTGAGCAGACAGTACATCACAATTCCATCACTTTTAGAGTTCTCTTGAGAAGGAATCTCCTTCCAGCCAATCACAGGAAAAGTGCCACTTGAGTGGGATGCCATATCTGACTTGGCCTATGCCTTTTCTTAGCTCCTTTGTAATAACAGCCCCATTGCCTCACAGAAGCACTCTGAGATCCTGCCTGAGTATTTCCTTAAGCAGTAGTCACTCCCCACAATAAAATATTTTATGATTTTGTTATTTTTAAGTTTTAAATTAAAATATAATTTAAGGCACCACATCTTCCAATATTATTCATGGTAGATTTTCAAGCTTATACCGATGTTTCAACTGTGTTCTCTCATGCCCAAGTGTCAGCCTCTGTCTTCCCCTCCATTAATATCTCAATGTCCTCCACCACACCTCTGATATCTCTACCAGATGAAGCTCAGTTTTCATGTTAGGTTAAACTTAGCCATTTGTTGTTCATGTACTATATTTCTTCTATCCTACATATGAGAATGAACGTTTTGTGTCTGTCTCTCTCCATTAGACTACATTCATTCCATATGATATTCTCCAGATCTACCCATGTAGCAACATATTTAATGACTTTATTTTTTCTTACATTCTAGTAACTTATTAAGTATACATAATAGTATTCTATTAGTATTATTATGTATATACACACAACATTAATATTCTATAATTATTATTATTATATTTGAATTTTTGGGACACACTGGTGACTCTCTGGGGTTATTCCTGGCTATGCACTCAGAAATTGCTTCTGGCTTGGGGGACCTTAATCAACATGGGGGGGATCAAACTGCTGTCCTTCCTGGGTCAGCCACGTCCAAAGCAAACACCCTACCACTGCGCCATCACTCTGGCCCCTCTATTAGTATTATTATCTATGTATATACACATATATACACAAAACAGCATTCAATTGTGTATCTTTACTAGTTTCTTCATCCAGTCATTTGGTTTTAGACAGTTGATCTACTCACAATCTTTAGGAATTCCTGCAAGATGGTGTTTTTGACTGTGTGTCTCCCAATGACCATATAATAAATAAAACAGATATATTTTATGCCACTTATTTTAAAATTTAATACATTTAAGTGAAAAGGTGAAATAAAATTAAATGAATAAATTACAAATATTATTCCAAATGAAACAATATCCCACCATTTCTCCAGCACAGATTCCAATGCATAATTTTCATTTTTGAAAAAAATATTGACTTTAAGATACACATGATTCAATGATAGGTTATGGGCAACCCTTATACACATTAGTAAACTTCTGAAATTGGGCTTTACTAGCTTGAGAAATTCTTAGAAATAATATCATTTGATAATGGAAATTCATAACTTTTCCCATACTTTTCCTATGAACTATTTTATATGTTTTGACATTAGCACGTATTTGAAGATCCTTTCCTATGGTTCTATAATTAAATAAGAGCTTTTTATAATTAATATATCTTTTAAAAGAACTTTTTAGGGTAAGAGTGATAGCAGAGCAGTAGGGAGTTTGCCATGTACTTGACAACCCAGGTTGAACCCAGGTTCTATCCCTAACACCCCTCCCATCCCAAGAGCTTTTTAGTTCTAAAAGATTTTCAGTTTAAAAAAGTTAAAAAAAAGTTTTGTAACATGTAAGTAATTCTTCACTAAAATTGTTTGTTTTGTTTTTTGGACTACACCTGGTGGCACTTAGGGGTTACTCCTGACTCTATGCTCAGAAATCACTCCTTGCATATTTGGGGTATCATATGGATGCTGGGGATCAAACCTGGGACAGCCATTTGCACTGTGATATTACTCTGGGCACAAACATTGTTTTTCTTTAATTAACTATTTAAAAAGAGTGAATTGTTAACTATAAGTTGTTAATGTTAATTGTTAATGGTTTATTGTATTAACTGTTGATATTGGTATTAAGTTGTTTTGCAGTAATCACTAATATTAAAATGTCATTTAATTTGGCTGGTTTCATACTCTCTGTAATCAAAACTACATTACAAATTAATCAAAAGATTATTTTCACATCATAATGATTATTAGAAGTAAATTCTTGTTACAAAAGTGATTTGACATATTTTCTTTTATTGTCAATTTAGGTGCACTTAGCCTGTTAGCAAACAGTCTGCAGCAGCCTCATCAGCATTTATATATCTTCTGTCTAAATATAGTCACTAATTTATAGTCAAAACATATTTTGCTCTAAAATATAAATATTGCAAATACATTGTCAAATACTTGCTTCAGTTTATGAAATTAAATTTGTTTACTTAAATTTATGTTCATATTTTATATACAGGTTGCAATGAAGTATTAAGAATTTTGTCTTTATTTGTTGCATTTAAAAACATTTTGTTAATAGCCAAAGATATTCCTGGATCCCTGCATACAAGGATGTGTTTTTCTTGCATGTGGCCAAACTAGTTTGATTCTAGGCACTCCATATGATCCCTGGACTTCTTTCTCCTGAACATTTTTGGGTGTGGCCCCAAACAACAACTACAATTACAACAAAAAGTTTTGTGAAAGATAATAAAGGCAATGTTTTAAATTAAGCAACCCAATCTAATTCAATATAAATATTTACTGTTGATACATATTGAAGAATGGTAGTAGGAAATATCATTTTATAGTATATTATGTTTCTGAAAGATCAAATCACTAAATTTAGAGCTAAAAACATCACTATTCATGGTGTAGAATAGTCTCCACTCTGAGCCTAGTGTTCTGATAACATATTGTGGGGTGCAAAATACATTATGTCATGTGTTCAGAATTAAGACTACAGGGTGCCAGCAGCAGTGTGTTTCTCTCCAACTCAGGGTGTCCTTTTGAACCCAAGTAAGCTCCTATACCCCAGCAAGAGCACAGCTATTCCACTTTGTTCCATGGCCATACATTTCTTCTGGTCAAGGACCCCCCACCACAACACATAATAAATACCACTACCCTGAAAAGGTCATAATGGCAAAGTAGCACAGAAGCCCACCACACTCAATGGATGAAGTTTTGAAGACCCAATTAATATCAGCCACCTACATAGCCTCCCGATAAGGATTTTAGCGAGGAAATGTTGAGGATGTTCAACAAATTCAAAGTAACCATGGAATGGACAGTCAGTAACTCAAGAGAATAATAAATGAGAAAAAAGAATAGATTAGAGTGAAATCACCTGACCTGTGACAGGTACACTGCTGGAAACATCTGACACCGATTATTAGTTGTACATTCCACTACTACCTTTCACTGTTTTTCCATAACCCCACATTGATGATTGCAACAAGATAGTGTTGTGACCTACAATTTAAGAAGGCTGGTCCTAAAGTTTCAATTAAACTTGCAAATTTTATTAAATTTAATTACCCTACTCATTCCAAAATGCTGACTTATGTATATGTGATGTGTGCTTTTTATTTTTTTTATTTGTTGTTGTTGTTGATTTGGGTCATACCTGGCCATGTCAGGCACTGCTTAAGAAATCCTTCTCACTGTGCTCAGTGATCACTCCTCTTGGAGCCCAGAGAACCTCAAGTGGTCCCAGAGATCAAGTCTGGGTCAACTACATATAAAGTCTTCCCACTGTACTAGTTCTCCAGCCCCATATGCATTTGTGTGGACAGAAAGAGACTACATTGATATTTTTAGCAGTGCCAAAAAAGATCACTAAGTTGGAAATAGCTAATAAATAAAAAGTCACCTTCTTCCCAAATTAGTTATTATCAGAAGGCAAAAGAAAAGGAGTGAGTAATCCAAGTGAGAAAAGTCCTCTATATGGAAAAAAATGAAATTGGACCTTTGGTGGTGAATGGAAGTACTGCATATAGATGTTGGTTTATAATAATTGGTTTTAAAACACAACACCACTTATAATCCAATATGATTTCTATTAACAAACTTCTTTTTATTGAGGTTTCAAAAGAAAAAACAAACAAACAAACAAAATCTATGTTCTATACAATGTGACATGGTGACTCAATTTTATGACTTAGATACTTGCTTAATTAAAATTTTAGTGTCTTTGGGGAAGGGAATGTTGGGCGAGATCAAAACTTAATCTTTGCCATAATGAAGCTGAACATCACATTTCATTGGAGGCATTGTCGATAGGAAAAACGTTATGATCTGGGATTGTTTAGGTAGAATACAGCACTGTTACAAAGTGGGAAACAGCAATTATGATGAGAAACTTCCCCCCCAATTCTGCCTACATGGTTGTCTGTGTCATAGATGACTTGTAAAATAGACATAGCACATACCCATTTCTCTGGAAGAACTTTCAGAGCATTTCACATCATTAAAAACAAAATTGGAAACTGAAGTTTTTCCAAAGCTATCTTGTAGCAGTAACAAGACAGTTACGACTTTTTTTTTAAGGCATTGGAAGATCCAGAAGAGCTGTGGGAAGGAGCAGAAAGCTCCAGTCTATTAGTACAGTCTATTAGTGTATTATGCTCATAGCCTTCCCCTTCTCAGGGGCTTGGGAAATCCTTGGGACATAAATAGATATGCTTCTTCGATGAAGTGAGTTAGTGCAGAAGTTCTGTGATTCATCACATTAGCTCACTTAGGAAAGAAAATAAGGCAGTAAACAAGTGACAAAAACAAAGCAGACAGTCTTTATGCTTATTTTCATTATAATAGATCTCCAACGCAGGAAATGAGTGTACTAGAATCAGTCTACGGAACATCTGACCTTCAGAAGGGAGAGTCTCTAATCTTCATTTCTTTTAATGAAAACGGGTGTTTTTAATTCATTTAGCATTAAAAACGCTCCATTAGCACTTGATTCCAAATTTCCATGAAAATGCCCAAATACAAAAAACCCACTGACTAATCATAGTGTTGATGCAAGTATCAAATATGACTCACAATAACTCAATCATCCCCAATCTAGAGAAAAAATATATGTGATTTAATTCTATCTCTTTTTTTTTTTTGGTTTTGGTTTTTGGGTCACACACACTCAGGGGTTACTCTTCGGTATTCGCTCAGAAATCACTTCTGGCTTTGGGAGACCATATTGGACTCCGGGGTCCAATATAGAACTTCGGTCCCCCCTGGTCCTGGACCAGCCACGTGCAAGGCAAACACCATAAGACTGCGCCACCTCTCAGACCCTAATCCCATCTTTTCTTGATTTCTAAGCACTCTGCTCATTTTATTTGCTAATTTTATTTTATTCACCTAGTTCAACTGAAATAAAACACTGCTCAAATGTTTCTCCTTCAACCTGTATATTTTTTTACATATTTTCAATTGTTTTTATTTTAACTTATTTTTATTAAACTCCTATTATAAAAAATTATATGCTGCTGAAATACTGGAGAGTTTTAGATAAAAATAAAACTAGTTAGCAAAATTCTGAGTGTTGGTGTTTAAAGTACATAAATATTCTTACTGTTTCTTACCATATGGCCTTAATTATTATCATGTTGTTCTAATTATTATGATTTTTAAAAATAAAAGAGATACACAGATCTCCCTTTCTATCTTTTGTCAATTTTTAGGATATTTCTGACATTTTATTTCTATTTTAACTCCAGAGTCGAGTTTCTAAAAAAGTGTTGGTATTTTTACTAGGATCAAATTTAATTTATAGGTTAATTTAGGAGCAGAAGGACATTCCTCAGATGCTGTTGCACATTCCATTATTTTTTTCCTTTTTTCTCCAGCTACACCCAGTCAAGCTTGCCTGGGGCTACATCAGCTTTGGGAACGGATGATACACAGGCCTTCAACATACAAAGCAGGCACTTTTGCCCTCAGAACTAACTTTATCTGCGATGAATATTCTTTCTAATTCCAGAATTCATCTCTCCTTGTATTAGCATCTTCTTTCATATTTCTTAGTTGCTTTTACCCTCTCTGTCTCAGTCTTTTTCTTTATGTCTTTCTCTTTATGTCTTTCTCTTTATATGTCTTGTTACATTTTGCATTTCACTTTTCCTGTTTATTCTTTTTTATTATATCTTTTTATTATATATATTTTAATAAGTCTGTATTTGAATATGTTTGAAGGTTCTGTGTATTGGGGGATAGGGAGAGCTGTGTGTTTTGGGGATAAGATTTTGGTTTTAGGGTGATGCACATTCTAAAAGAATGAGCATTTCCCATTATTCCCACTATGATTTGAAAAAGGGGAATTTCACTGCAGTTTTCTGTTACTGTTACTTCTGGAAGAATTCCCTTGTGAAAGCATCTGGGTAATAGCTATCAGACAAATTTATCTCTTCACTGGTCAATGGTGCATGAAGTTTTCCAGATTCACCATCTTAGGTCTATTTTGTTCGTTTTTATTTTACAAGGAAAACATTCACTTCATTCATGTACTCAAATGAATGTGCAAAAAATGTGAAAAGATTACTTGTTGATATTTCTGTTAATTTTGACAATGTCTATAGTTACTTCTTTACTGTAGTTGATATATGACCTCCTTTATGTTTTAATTCCAGGAATGAGCATCTGGTTTTATTTATTGGCTGGAACCAGAAACATTATAGACTTAGTTATTTGCTTTGATCTATTTTTTCTCCTTTCTTTTATTTGTCTTTTTTTTTAATCAGATGACTGCTGCAGATATAAATTGTTTCCTCTGTGCACATTTGAATTCTATGTTTCATAGGTTAAAATAGAAAATTTATCAAGATGTATTTATTTATTCAGATGTATTTATTCATCTGAAAATTTATTCAGATGTATTTTTAATAGGTACTCATCAAGTGATGTTTGAGGTACTTGGGCCCAACAATGAAGTGTTGTTTCGCTGACTCTGCTCAGGCTACCAGGGCTACTTCTTGTTTCCAAGAGACCATGTGGTGAAGGAGTTTATACCAGGGTCCTACATATATGATACATGTGTTCTACTACTTGAACATTCTTCAAGCCAGCCCTGAAATGGATAATTGGATTTGCATACTTACCATGATTACCATTTTCATTAGGATTTCTGGTTAGACATGAGATGTATTAGAAAAATACTGCATTTTCTCATAGAAAGACCTTCCTTTATTGGTCACTGATGTCTATCCACTACATTAGCATTACATTATTTTATGCTCTTTTCTCCCTTTTTAATGCTTTTCATAATCACAGTTTATAGTTTTGATTTTATAAGTGCATTAAAATTATTCTATCCATTTTTATTACTTTTGGCCTTTGAACTCTAAAGTAATTAATGCACCATGGTATTTATAGGATTAATGTGCTCTCACTTTAACCACATACTTCCTATACCATCTGTTTTCAGTCATACATTTTCTTATTAAAAGTTAGTCTTCTTTTATTTCAGCTTGAACAACTCTTTTCAACATTTCCTATAAGGCAGGTCTTATAGTAATAAACTTCCTACATTGCTGAAAGACACCTTGACAAGGTAAAGTATTCTTGTTTGCTAGTTATTTTCTTTTATTGCTTTTGAATATATAATTTCTGTCTTTTATGGTGACTGAGTTTACTGCTGAGAAATCTTTAAGCAATCTGATAGTGGTTCCCTTATGTGTGGCTAGCTTCTTTTCTATGTTCATTTTCAATATATTTTTAAATGCTATTAGAATTTGTTTGGGGGAAAATTCCTGGAAAGAATATTTTGGAGCATCCATGACCCATAAACTCCATAAATTTGGGGAGTCTTTTTTGCCTCAGATCCAGATATAAGGGCCAGAGCAGGCCAAGAAAGTGCTTAGACACAACAGTGTACTCAATGTGGCATAAGAGCTTGGCTACTGGTACCCAAGAAGGAAAGCTCTAAGCTATAGACCAATATGTAGCATGATTAAATGGAGTCAATGGTAACACCCAAGTACCATGAACAGCTTACACGGACATGTCCAATGGTTAGGAACAATGATGGGAAGCATGTGAACTGTAGGTACAGCACATAACATTGCAATCTGGTGACCAGAATCTGGTTTTCCCTTATCCCCTCAAAGATGTATGGATACAAGGGCCCAGGAGATAACATGGAGGTAAGGTGTTTGCCTTTCATGCAAAAAGGTCATCGGTTCGAATCCCGGTGCCCCATATTGTCCCCCGTGCCTGCCAGGAGTGATTTCTGAGCATGGAGCCAGGAGTAACCCCTGAGCACTGCCGGGTGTGACCCAAAAACCAAAA